>VMDR010000588.1:0-205544 GCA_007922815.1 Macrotus californicus
TGTTCTTGAGATTGGAACTGCCACCCAGTGGGCGAGCGGACTCCAGCAAATGCAAGGCCTATTTATAGCCCTGTGGCAAAATGTTCGTTTTGGCTCCAGCACAGTACCAGCATGGCACGTCACTTTCATCTTCTCGCTCCTCGGTGGTCCAGTCTAAGTTCTCTAGCACTTCAACCTGGGCCCTGGGTGTAGCTCCACTGGCTGCGTGACCTCAGGCAGATCACGCTGCACCTTCGGCTGCCTCACCTCTACAGTGGAAGCAGTGAATCCCGCCCCAGCAACCCGATGGGGTTGTTGAGAGGCTTCCCTAAAGCCGCCGAAGGGAGACCACCATCTCAACTGTTGACTGCTTTACTGATGCGAAGGTTTCTCATTGTATTTTAGTGAACTGTGATGTTAAAGGGAAATGTCCTTGCATGGGGAGGGCAGGAGGCAAAAGGAAAGGTCATAAAAGAGGAAATGGGATTTTAAAATGATTTCTCATCATGATTCCCTGTGTACAGCCAGTAGGAACTGAAGCAGTATATGGGACTAAACGTGAGCTTAGGGACCGCCTATTGCCACGTGGCAGGGCCCATTTGGTGGCCACAGGTCCCCAGATCACATTGCTACCAGAGGCAGGGAAAATGAAAAATCAAGGTGACCAAGTGAACTGGCAATGTGTCCAGTGAGTCACTCCACAACCATTTATTGGTGATCTCTAACCCGGGCACTGTGCCAAGTACTGAGGACCCTGGGAAAGCCAATGCCACCCTCCAGGACATCCCAGTCAGGCAAAGGGGACAGCCAAGCACACCTGCAGCCACTTAGAGGTCACGTGGCAAACAGCCTTGGCTTGTTTGAGTGTGGGGTACGGGAATGGAGGCCCAGAGGCTTCTCCGCAGTGGCTTTAGCAGGGATGGCGTGTTTAAGTCCAGTCTGCCTCCCTTTAGACCCACACTCAGAACCTGTGCCCTTCTGCTCCACGCGCGTGTTTGAGGGCCCTGCTCTCCCAGCCCGTGGCCTGAAAGCAGCAAGTGCAGAGTGAGCAGAGGGACTTGACGACAGTGAGAAGTGACTGCCAACACCTGACAGCAAGAAAGGCGACAGAGCCATAAAAAGTGGATTCCAGACTCCCAGTAGGACAGTCTAGGGCCATGCGGCATTGGGACCAGTCTTCTCTACCCTCAAGAGCATCACTGTGCGTGGCCCCCAGTAACGAACATCAGTCATCTGATGTTTGGAATGAAGCTGTGTGAGTTACCGGAAGGAGAAGGGAAGAAGGCGCAGCAGCTGCACTTCCTGAGTGTGGTGTGGGACGCGTGTGGTGCGCATAGTGTCTCCCTGAATTCTTGCACCAACCCCGTGACACGGGCCTTTGCTTCCCGCGGGCCGTAGGTGAGCAATGTGCGGCCTAGGCCGCCGTGTGCTCATTCCCCAGCCGGCGCGGGGCAGAGCATCTGGTGCTCTTTGACTGCCGTCGCTTTTTCCCTTGAAAGCCAGTGGACAATTTTTTTATCTTTAAAATTGGCTAACGTTCCAAACAAAATGTGTTGTCACTCAAGTGGACCAAGCTTCTGCATTCCGGGAAATTCACTCACGAGGAACAATTTCCAGGGGGACACTGGCGGGTCAGAGTTCTCATGGCAGACCCCTGGCTTCCTGCTCAGACCGCCTCTGAATTGTCACCTGACCTCTGTCCCGCAGTGGAAGCCTACCCTTGTGTCTGACTAGAAGCCCCCCTCCTGTCCTCAGTTGGTGTCTGTTGGCTCTTCTTTCACGTACGTTTCTAGTGAGTGGGGCAGTCTCCTTGCCTCGACCTGTTAAGATTGAGAAGGCATCCAAAAGGCACTGTTTTGTTTTGCTAAGAACAGAGGGGAACTTCAAAAAAACAGACTTTGAATCTACGTAGAAACTTCATTCTGGACCCAATTTTGATGGCCCATGACATTCCTACGTAGTGGGCTTTCTGGGTGCCTCTAAGCTCTCAAAAGGTATGCTTTGCCTGACATAGAACATCACAATAAGAACTAAAGCCAAACAGAGGTCCAGTGGAGTAATCTGATGCCTTTTTTTAGTGGGAGGAAGGAAGTGTGGCTTTTCTACACAATACTTAGCAGACCCCGACTCCCGGCTGAGTTTTCTCCCTGGCTCTGTGACCTTGAAAAGCTAACTTTCTGTCTCTGATTTCTAGCTTCCTTATTTTGAAATGAGGGTAATAAATTCTGCCCTGACCACTTCAAAGGATGAACATGAATGGCAGATAAGGTGTATGTAAGGCAGGGAAATGTAAGGAACTTGTAGGATTGGATTTATGCACGCCATGCTTTGGGTGAAGATTCAGAGAGACTGCTCAGTTTGCCAAGAGGCATCTTATGTAAATTGCACAGTAAGATTAAATTTTCTTGGCCCCTTGCAAAATCGCTCCCTCTGGGTTGTGCTTTTAGATTGTGATCTCAGATTTTAGTCAAGATCTGCACAAAAATAGCCTTATAAAATCTGTTTGTTGTAGGGATGCTGATGATACCATGCTGGCTAATATGAGCCATATTTTTTAGGGTTAAAGCCTTGAAAACATTTTTTTCCCTGAAGAACTGGTCTGTTTTCTCCTTATTGATATAAAATCTGAGATATAATTTATACTTTTTCAGGTCCTATGTTTTAAGTTTTATTCCGTGTTTACTCTTCTAATATACATGTTATCTGTAAACTACCTTGGATCCCTTGAGAGATAATAAGGAGACCAAGCAAGTAATAGAAAAATTAATACATTTTCCAATAAGAGGAAGCCTGAGTCCCCCAGCCGCCCCTACACACACATACAACACACACGCCTCTCACAGGACACAAAGCCTCGAACACATGTGTAACTCTTGGTGTCTTCATGGTCAACCCGTCTGTTGCAGGCGCACGAGGAGAACATGTACGGTAGCAAGTACCAGTGGATCATCCCGGGCTGGTATGAGCCTTCCTGGTGGGAGCAGGTGCATACAGAAGCCAACTCATCCCGTTGTCTCCGGAAGAATCTGCTGGCTGCCATGGAGGGCTACATCGGCGTGGACTTTGAACCCCTGAGCTCCAAGCAGATCAAGACCATCTCAGGAAAGGTCAGTGCCCTTGGTCAGTCCATCTCAGCCCCGGAATCCCTCTCCGCTGATCATCTTATCTGATCATGTAGGCAAAAAGTGCCCTTTGCTGTGTGTCTTTGAGCAAATCACTTGACCTCTCTGAGCTTCACTTATCTATTAAATGGGAATAGCCAGCCATCCACTGCATTGTCCTCTAGGAAACTGAGGGCATTAAAGGAGGAAAGGGTGTGTTGCAAGCTCATAACACGATGTACACCCAAGGGGTGGAGTTGTGACTTTTACAGGACCAACTGCAAGTGTTGCCTCCCAGGCTCTGTTATAGTTTTATTCTGTGCCCCTCAGATCTGGAACATCGTTTCTCAGTCACACATGCTCTTGTCATCCCAGAGAAGAAAGACCCTCAAGTAGTTTGGGGAAACATGTGCTGTAGACCAGCCAGACTGGTTTGAACCCCAATTTTGCCACTTACCAGCTGTGACCTTGAGCTCGAGTTCTCTGAGCCACTGTTTCCTCTTCTGTATAATGGTGGCAAAAATACACTCCTCGGGTTCAAAGGAGGACAGATAGCAGATTGCGCAAGATGGCTAACATGGTGCCTTGGTCCCTCGGTAATGTCACAACTGGGAGGAGAACCTGGGCAGGTCACTTAAGTCTGTACGTTCTCTCTAGGGTTTACGAATCCCTGCCCTGCTTATCCAGTAGGGCTGTGTGGGAACCAGGCAATGTGGCATATGCAAACGTGTTTCAAAAGCACATACACTGTTCTCTATCAGTGTGAGCCTTGTCAAGACAGGTGAGGGCAGCCCTGGGGAAGACGGGGACATTCATCTCTCAATTCTAACTGCCAGCCAGAACTCAGTACAGCAGTCCACACAATTCTTCTGTCTTCTCGCCGCTCAGATCATTAAGTTCTACCCTGCGCTCCCGAGTCCTTACACATGCAACTTCACTAAAAGAATAAACTGCATGGAAAGTAAAATGCATATGTATTATTTTTATCCATTATTTAATCTCCATTGGAGCCAACTCTACAAGAATGGTTTATTGATTTGTCAAAAAAATGGCAGACCATTAGGACCCACTTTATAAACAGCCCCTTAGATCACACTGCCCCTGAGAGACCCTGGAAAAACACGCTGGTGAGAAAAGGTTGAAAGACATATTTTTATACCAAAATCGATGAGTGTATAAAAAGGTTTTGAGATCCTGAATAATAAGTAGAAACAACTCATTATGTTTCAACAAGTATTGTCATTAAAAGTGTCAAAGCTTGCAGTTTATTAGCAGATACTTGGTCCAGGGATACCCTATACTTTAATCTAAAAATAGTGTAAAATTTGAGGAAAATACACAAACGAAGGAGAAAATTCTATGCGGGCATACAGTATAATAATTAAACTGAGAGACTTAAAGCAAATCAGAGAAGTAAAGGATCACATAAAAGGTCTGTGGAGCTAAGAGGGGGTGAGGACCGGGAGGTGCCGTGAGAAGAGCCTCAGCTGTCATCCTAGGGAGCGTGGACGTGACCCGGGCCAGCGAAGGCAGATGTCAGCTGTGCACAGGAGTGCATTTTGGGAAGAACATTTCTTTTTGATGTTCCTTGTAGCAAATATTTTGACTTTGTGACAAATTATTTCCCAGGTCGCTGGCTTTCCTTTTTGATTTTTTTTACTTGGGGCAGTGAGGACGCTGACCTTATCCCTATATTGCTAGTCTGTGAATGGGACACCCGGGAGCTATTCCTGGAGCTGTTCATTCCACCTCACAGTGTGGGCAACCGACTCCTGGGCCTCCCAGGATGGAGCTACGCCATGGCAGCAGAGGCAGGCTCCTGGCTTAAGGTAGCTCCCAGATTTCCGGGAGGCCCCGTCCCTGTCCCCAAAGTCTTTGAGGCAAGAGGCAGCATTTCTTACATTTTCCCAAGTTTACAAGATGATCAAAGTTGCACAGGGACATCTGAAGCCTTTTGCCTCTTAGAACCAGAGGGCCCTAGGGCTCTCCAAGGGATCATGTAGACCAGCCTCCCATCGTTGAGGTACTCAGGTCCTTCCAGCACCAAAGGACTACTTTCCCCTTAATGTCCCTATGGGTCCCTCTGGGCCCACACAGGTCCTTTTGACAGTGACCACCTTCCTAGTCCAAACTCAGTAGTCTGTCCCTCCAGTTGTAACTCACAGGTTCCACAGCTGGGAGTAAGGGCAAAATCAAAGGGAGTGCCAAAACCCTCAGTAATCAAGATAAAAAATGTCTTAATGCAATATTTTTTAAAATTCAGAATTAATGCAGAACATTGATGATGACTAAAAGACCAAAGTTTTAAATAGAGACAAGATCCTCAGGCCCGGGATGAGGGTAAGCCAAGTGATTTGAGTCACATGATAGCAGGATTGGGTTTTATCTTTATTTAATATTTTGATATTTTGTTCATTATAGACTTTCTATGTTAATTTTGATTTATTAAAATATTATTGATCTTGGCTACTGAGGGTTTTGGCTCCCTATTAAATTCTGTACTGAAAGGGAGAACCTCGTTCGCCTCCCCCTGATGCTGGCCTTGAACGAGTAGCATTTTCCTGGGCTGAGCCATCCGTCTCTTAGTGAGCGCCCTCTCCCCAGGGTGTAGGGCCCAGCACTAATAAAGCATTCCTATTTGTGGTCTGACCACAAGGCAACTTCCCCAACCAGCCTTCAAAAAAGTCCATAGTTGAAGGAAGTTCTAGAGAGTTGAGAAATGTTTCCTGAATTTGAACTTGCATTTTACATGACTGCTGGGGGATGAGTGGTGGTCACCAGAGCACAGGCTGCTGGGTTGATGCCTGTATTTTGGAGTCCATCCATGTCCATGAGACAAGCAAATGTGTAGAACCATCCCGAGTCAACAGGCTGTTGCCATCCTCACTATTTGCGTATAGGGAAGCTAAGGAGCAGAAGAGACACCCTCAAGATCCCTGTAGTGGATTGAATAATGACTACTAAAAAGACATGTCCTCATTCTTGGAACTTGTGAATGTGACCTCATTTGGAGAAAAATGTCTTTGAAGATGTCATTAATTTAAGGATCTTGAGATGAGATTGCCTGTGATTACCTGGGTAGGCCCTAAATCCAATAACAAATGTCCTCATAAAAGAAAGGAAGAGGGAGATTTGCCACAGGGAGAAGGTCATGGGAAGGGCAAAAGCAGAGGCTGAAGTGATGCATCTGCAAAACAAAGAGCGCGGAGGATTGCTGGCAGGCATCCAAGCTAGGAGAGGAGGCATGGACCGGATTCTTCCTCAGCGCCTCCAGAGGGCAGCAACCCTGCCAGCCCCCGAGTTTCCGACTTCTGGTCTCCAGGACTGTGAGAGAATAAATTTCTGTTGTTTTAAGCCACCCAGTTTGTGAAAATTTGGAATGGCAACCACAGGAAATGAATATAATCTTCCAGAAGGTCAGGGAGAGATCCACAACTTGAAGCCAGGACTACCAGTTCACCACGTTGTACACCTTCCTCTATCCACCATACTGTCCCTCTAGACAGGTGACATGCTTAGGAACAGATTGCAGCCAAGGAAGTCCTTTCTGCAACGTCTCAGCAAGCCCCTGTTAGTAAGTGGCGTAGTAGGAGGTTACTGGAGAGTTGGCGCAGACTCTGGCATTCCTACCGTTTAATTCAGCTGGTCTTGCCCTCTCCCTGGGTCTCAGCATTTTCAACTGAAAATGAGAGATTTGGACCACATAACTCCTGGTGTCCTTTCCTAGCTGAGTTCTGTATAGTATTGGGTTATTACAGCAAGCTGTGGTGACACAATTATAATGTCAAACCCCAGAATAAAGGTGACTCCTGAGAAAGAAAGTCACACAATCAGACGGAACAGTTTTCCCTCTTGGAATGCATTCTCCGAGATTCCCTCTTTCATATGCCTGTCTCCAGCATCGAGCCGTCCCCAGCTCTCTCTCTGGCACCCAGGAGATCTCTAGTAGGAGGAGCATCAAGATCATGGTCTCCCTCCAGAGCGCGTTCATCAGTCTTTTTCTATTGGAATCTCCAACGATGGAGAACAAGTGCAGACCTCCTGGCTTCCCTAGCACATTCAGAGCTCAGCCTTCCGGAACCTCTGATGACAGCCTCTGGACACTTGCTTTGGCTCTAATGTCTTGGCTTTCTCTCCTCATTGAGGTTCCTCATCACCACTCTCCCCCCTCAAAGTGACCCTCTCGACATTGATCATTTCCAGTGTCAGCTTTCACTTTTCCAAGTCCTGTTAGATTTCTGTCCATTGTTAACATTTGTAATTCTGGCCAGGTCTCTCTGGTAACAGCTCAGGCTTGCGGATACGGACGTTTTCCCGGTATGGTTCCCCTGCTGAGACTCAGAACTGGTCCAGGCCCCAGATGGAGATGTTCACAGAACCCTGGAATCAGTGGGGACCTCAGAGGGGGCCCTAACACTCTATCAAAGGCACAGGATCATTCTCTTGAGTTTTGTAATGTTTTCTGCCCAAGAAGCTACTGTGACCATCATGACTATTTATTCAACAGAACTAGAGGAAGCACAAATCTGATGAGTCCTCAACTTAGAGCCAGTGACCCGTGAACCACTGCCCCATCTCGTTGTCACTGCCACGGGAGCTCTGTGACAAAGAACACGGAGCTTTGAGGGATGAGGTAGTACAGAACTATCTTACAAAGCACCGATACAGGGGTGCTGAATGAATTGTAGTTCTCGCCGTTCTCCAGCACGGGAGCCTCGGGGTCGGAAAAGGAGTGATGAGGTGGATGACGGGTCCGCAACCCGGAGTTATATGAGGTGAGGAACAGCCTAAGGAATGGGGGTTACTTTTGATCTTTTTTAGGTAATTGTTTTTCTTTAAGTAGAATGCCCATATACCCACAACCCAGGTAAAAAAAATAAAAAAGAAAAATTATGAGCAATCTAATAGCCATCCTTAGGCCCTGTCCCATCCAACACCCACAGCCAGAAGTAACCATTCTTCTGACCCTATCACTATCCAAATGCCTGTTTCTGAACATGAAATAAATGAGGTCACACAGTATGTGAGGTCCATACAGAAAAAGTCCAGCCATTATTAATACAACAAGAATTGTTTGTGCAACATCGGTGTGACCTGGCAGCCAAGGAGAGTGGACTGGGATGCACATGCGTGAACAAGGGTGACTTCACTGTACTAGTCGGTGGGGCGGCAGATGCCATTGAGTGAGCATGTGTGCCCCTCTACAGCCCAGATTTGGTGCCCTGCAACTTCGGCTTTTCCCAAAACTAAAATCACCTTTGAAAGGGAAGAGATTTCAGACCATCGATGAGATTCATGAAAATACAACGGGGCAGCTGTTGGTGATTGGGAGAACTATGTAAGGTCCCAAGGTGCCTACTTTGAAGAGGGCTGAGGGGTCATTGTCCTGTGTACAATGTTTCTTGTATCTTGTGTCTGCTTCAATAAATATCTCTATTTTTCATATCACATGGCAGAGTACCTTCTGGACAGACCTTTGTATACTGTTTGGGGCCTTCCTCTTTCACGTGATGTTATGTGAGATTAGTTTATGTAGATATTTGTTTGTTTTCACTGTTGTATAAGTATTCCACTCTCTGACTGTTGTGAATAATGTTGCTTTGAACATCATTGTATATCTCTTGGTAAATACTTTGAAATCCCTTTTCTACAGTAAGTGTTCTGATCTGTCCAGCTACTTTTTTAGTATCTTCAGGCTTAGGGTGGATTAGTCTTGCTGGTTCCTATTCTACCTCACCCTTAAATGCCTCCCATCATCTGTTTTTTCCCACAGTTTTCTTCGATCTACTTTTATTTGCCACAAGCCTTGCACAGGGCATGAGTGAACAAAAGCATAGGTGATTGTACTGCTGGAATTTGTTGACTTTTCTCTTTATTCCCAGTGACTTTGCAGTTTTTTGTATTCCCCAGCTTCAGTTATTGGTGAGGGTATGATCTGGAATTCTGCAGCTATGAGGCCATTTGTGCAGTTTGGGGACTTTGGGAAGGTTAATCAGACACCCAGTTTGCATTGTCTTTAGCTGCCTGGAAATCCTCTAAATGGTATTTTTTAATGAACAGAAATTTTTTATTTTAACGAAGCCTACCCCAAAGTCATGAGGTGTTTTCCTGACTTGTCTTTTAGAAGTTGTGTTTTACCTTTCACATTTAGATCTGCAGCCAGCCTGGAGTTGGTTTTGTGTATGGTGTGAGGTAAGGATCAAGATTCTTTTTCTTCCTTTCTTTTTCATATGGATATCTAATTGATCCATTACAGTTATTGAAAAGTCCACCTTTCCCCACACTGTGATGCCATATTACCTTTATCATAAATCAAATGACTGCATATGTCTGTTTCTGTTTCTATAACTTATTTTCTCTTCCCTTTGTTTGTCTGTTTTTCACCAAAACACCTTTGCCTTAATTCCAATAGCTTCATAATGAGTCTTGATAACTGTTATACTTAATAAGGCTTCCCTCTTCCTTCACGGTCATTCTGTTTTTGTGTGCAGTTGTGAATTGGGTTATCAATTTACACACACACACAAAGCTGCTCTGGTTTTTGTTGGAATTTTATTGAATCTGTAGATTAATTTAGGGAAAACTAATATCTTAATATTATAGATCCACAAATTTCTAATCCACAAATTTTGTATATTCCTACATTTACTTAGACGGTCTTTCATTTCTGTCAAGAATATTTTAAAATTATCCTTGTGGAGTCGCACACATTTTTTTGTTTTTTTTCTGGGTACGTGATGTATTTTGGTGAGTATGTGTTCAAGTGACCATTGAGTGCCTACTTAGGGCTAAAATTTCTGAGTTAAAAGACTTGCATGTGTTTGGCTTTAGTAGACCCTGCAAAACAATTTCTAACGTCCTTGCGCCAATTTACACACTCACCAGGAGTGGTTGAGAGTTCCAGTTGGTTTGCATGCCCACCAGCATTTGGTATTACTAGCTTTTTAATTTTAGCCACTTGGTGGGTGTGTAGTTTTAATTTACGTCTCCCCGATGACCAGTGAGGTTGGGCATCTTTTCATCTCTTTATTGGCCATTTTGATTTTCTCTTTCATAAACTGCCTATTCAGGGCTTTTGCCCATTATTCTACTTGGAGTCTCTGCCTGTTTCTTATTGATTTGTAAAAATTCTTTTTATACTCTGTATATAAATTCTGGGATGGTTTATGTATGTCTTCTCCCATTCTGTATTTTATCTTTTCACTCCCTTAATGATGTACTTTTGATGAGCAGAAATTCTTTCTCATTTTCATCCTCACCCAAGGACATTTTTTCATTGCTTTGAGAGAGAGAAGAAGGAAGAGAGAGAAACATTGATGTGAGAAAGAAACATTGATTGGCTGCCTCCCATACGTGCCCCAACCAGGGACTGAACCTACAACCCAGGTGTGTGCCCTGACCAGGAATCAGACCCACAACCTTTCGGTTATGGGACAATGCTCCAACCAACTGAGCCACACCAACCAGGGCTGATGAACAGAAATTCCTCATTGTAGTGTCTTCCAGTTTATTAGTCTTCTTTATGATTAGTGTATGTGTGTCCTGTAGAAGCATGTGTGTCTTTGCCCGCTCAAGCGCATGAAGATATTTTCCTGACTTGTCTTTTAGAAGTTGTGTTTTACCTTTCACATGTAGATATAGAACCCCCATGGAATTAATTTTTTGTATGGTCTGAGATAAGACCAAGATTAATTTGTTTCAATATGGATAACCAATTGATTTGGGACCCTTTATCTTCCCTGCCCTCTATGCTACCAGTCACCCTCGTTGTAAATTGAATGACTGTATCTAGTGTGGATCTGTTTCTGGACTTCCTATTCTCCTCCATTGGTCTATTTGCCTACCTTTTAACCAACACCAGACTGTCTTAATAATTGAAGCTTCATAACAAGACCAGATACCTGGTAGTGTTAGTCCTTCATCCTTGTTGTTGTTCTTTAAGATTTCCTTGGATGTTCTTGGCTCTGATATAATTTTTCACTGAGATCTACTCACATATTTACATTTTCTATTATTTTTCATTCCTCCCTGCATCTCTGTTCTTGTTTATGATCATTTTCTTTCTGCCTAAAGAACTCTTCTTGGTCTTTTTTTTTACTGTGTATTTGTTGGAGACAAACCCTCTCAGTTTCTGTTGTCTGAAATTTTCTTTCGTTCACCTTTAATTTTTTAGAGATGCATTAACTAGCTGCAGGATTCTAGATGATCTATTATTTCCTTTCAGCTCTTTAGGATGTCATTTTACTGTCTTTCAGCTTTCATTGTTTCTATTAAGTCAGCTGTCAAGCTTCTCGTTGCTCTTTTGAAGGTAATCCACCCTTTTTCTTTCTTTCCTTCTGGTTGCTTTTAAAACTCTTGGCTTTGCTTTAGCCTTCAGCAGTTTTGTAATGCTTTGCTTAAGTGAGGTCTTTTGTGTGTGTTTATGTTCATTGGAGTTCACAGAGCCTTACAGAACTTCATGAATCTGTGAGTCGATATGTGTCTGGGGAAATTGAAAGGTAATATTGCTCTCAATGCTGCTTCTTCCTATTCTCTCTTTCCTCACATCCCAGGATACCAATTATACATACGCTATACATTTTCCACATTGCTCATGTTCATTTCTTATTTTCTATCCTTTTTCTCTTTCTTTACTTCAGTGTGAATATTAGCTACTAAACTTTCTTCCAGTTCACTAACCTATTTTCTGCTGTATCCAATAGGCTTCTTCATTCATTTATTGAGTTCTTATTTTCAGTTATTCTATTTTTTCTTTTTAGAATTTCCATTTTATTTTTCAGAGAACTGCTGATAGTCTATATCTTTGCATATATTTTTTGAACATATAAATCATGCTATTTTAGAGTCCATGTCTAGTAACTTTCAAGATTTGGAACACCTGTGGGTCTATGTCTATTTTCTACTTTTCTTCTTTCCCAAATTACTTACTTAACTCTTTTCTTTTTGTAATTATCTGGTCTTATCTCCTAGTAGACATGGTAAATTGGGTTAACTGATGTGGCTATGAAAATCTGTGGAGGCTACAGATGGTGTTATCTTTCTCCAGAGAAGATTTATTTGTCTTCAAGCGGGGAGCAAGGCTAGGGACAGATCACTTTGATCCCATCAAGAACTGAGATGATTCAGGCTTGAGGTTAGTTTTTGTAAAGCCTGGCCTATTTTGGTTTGCCTTTATTTCTGGTGTTTGTCATCCAGCATCCTCAGCTGAAATCTGGGGTGTGTACTGGCCCCGAACTCCAACTTTTGCCCCGACACTCCGAAACTCTAAAGACTTCTCCCTATTTGCTTTGCGGCATCACTTTCTGTTTGGCTTCTCAGTCTCCTGCTTCACGCGGCTTAGTTATCAGCAAATACTTCAAATGCAAATGCAGGTCTGAATACCGGGCTCACTTTTTTGTTTCCTTTTTCTCCCAGACCCTGGCACTGCCAGTCTTCTGCTCTGCTCTCCCTAAACTACAATTTTTTTTTTTTTTGTTTTCCCTTCTCCTTGGAACTGCCGAGAACCCTGACTGAATGGTTCCTGGTTCTGCAGTGAGCCTTACAAGTTATCAAGTGCTTCAAGGGGAAACAGCAAAGAATGCTGGGTTCTTCTCACAGTATTCCTTCTCTCTCCAGAATCTTGGTTCCTCGAGTCCTGGATGTCCTGGTTGCTTTCTGATGCCTTTGCATATCTGTTTTTCTATTTTATTCTGCTTTTCCGAGCTTTCTTCATAAGAGCTTTGGTCTGACATGAGCTATTTCGTCCTAGTCAGAGTAGAAGTCTGAATTGAGACTATTTCACTTAAAAGGAGAAGAGCCCATGGGGAGTGGGGTAAGCATGTCACTATCTTCAGCTCTTGGAGGCACCATAAGGAAGAGCAGGTGTTTATTGTGGCTTCACAGGAAGAGGTAGCAGGCTGAATAGAAGTTACAGGGAGGTAGATGGGAACTCTGCATCTGGAAGGATGGGCCCATAGACATCAAGAATCCCTCCAGTGGAAGGCTCTGCCTGAGAGAGAGTGGGCTTCCCAGCACTGAAAGAGCTCAACAGAGGCTCAGAAGGGGCTTAACAAACCTGGAAGTTGCTACTGAGAAGATCCAATAATCAGTTCATAGAAGGGACTTAATCAGTGGTAACTGATTTGTGCATTATTGAAATCTTCGAAGGTGTTTAGAAGTCCAGACGTCTGAGTTATCTCACAGACACACTGCAACAAAGAGCAGAGCCCTGGCACCTACGCTTTCATCAAGCTCCCAGGTGGTGCATGGCCTGGAATGGAGGAACCCGTAGACTAAATGAGACTCTGTGATTCCAGCACCTTATGAGGAATTCTGGGGGGAAACTCGGCCAGTTTTAGAGCTCTGGAGGGAACGAGGTGAGGCCATTAGAGATGTGTCCTCCCCCTCTCCTCTCCCCTGTTTAGTCTGTGAGGCCCCCTCCTCCAAAAGCAACATTTAGTCACCCTGTGGGGTTAGCAAGCCTGTGTGGGCCAGCCTGGGAACCTGACCACTATTTATAACAGGGTTTCTATGGGAAATTAGGTTCTGAGTTCCAACAACTGCCTTTCAGAAATATGCTGGAGCACAACCTGGCAGTAAGTGGGACAACCTATATAAAGTTATTTTCTCAGAAACTTTTAGCATCTCATACACTTGACCTCAGACGATGGGTAATTAATCAGCTTTCTGTATTGGCTTTCCAATGGAAGTTCTCCTGCCCTGAATAGTGGGAGACCTGCTTCAAGAACAACTATTACTTGTTCTCAGACAACTGTCCCTTCCTGTTGTCCTTGTTTTGCCCAAGGGAGATTGGTGCTGGCCTCACCTGGGCAGTGATAAATGGCCTGGGATAGAAGGAGGTGGCAAAAACGCCAGCTGGGTGCTTGCACAGACCGGGAGAATAAGGTCACCTTTCAGGGTTTAGCTACACCCGTGTCCTGTTCCAAGGGCTCTGCCTGCAGAATTGAGGAAAACAGCCATATTTCCAGTGTTCTCCACCATCCTCTGCCCTTGTCCCTGGAATGAAGAACAGTTTTTGAGATAGAAAAGATACAGATTCATAAGTACACGTGTGAAAAGGATCTGAAGGGACTTGTGTTGGCCCCAAGGTCAAATTGAATAAACACTATGATCTTGATCCCCCTGGTGTCCCCACAGAAAAAACAAACCTCAATAAACTACATTAAGGAAGATTTAAAGTGGCACTCTTCCCTCCTGGTGAGACCATACTCAGATCTGCACTCCCGACTTTCAGAGGGTCACGGAAGCCTTGAAGGATGCCCCAGCGACATATTCTGGGTGGGAAGGGAAGAGGTCTAGAGACATCATCCAAATGGAATCGTTAGGTTGACCGAGCAGGACTCAAAAGACAGACGCCAGCAGCCCAGACGCCTCTGTGTGCATCAGACAGAACTCTCAGGAGCAAAGTCCGTGAGGAGAGAAGTCAAGGGGACCTCATTCGTTTTAGACCTAAAGTAGTTAATTAAAGAAAGACATATTCAAATAATTTTAGTACTTTTCAAATAGCCAGTAGCTGAATTAACCAGAAATCGATTCACATTGCCTTTAAACATCAAAGAAAAATACAGCCAGATAGTAAATGTGGGAAAATAACAAGGGCGCGTTGAAACAAAGCATTAAAGGCATGACTACCACCACAGCAGCATCAAACAGCAGTGCGCTGAGGAAATGCAAATAACGAAAGGGACTCGCTATAATCATTAATCAGAGAAATGCGAATTAAAATTAAAAGGAGATATACTTTTCCTTAACAAATTGGCAGTGACTTTTAAAATTAAAACACTTGTTGCTGTCAAAGAGACAGGGAAATGGGCACTTGCATACCCAGTGGAAATTTAACTTTTCATGTTTGAGGAGAATAATTTAGCTCTATCTATAAGTGCATGGATATTGTTTAAGTTTTGTATCCCCTTTCCCAGCAATTATACCTTGGGGAATGTATTCTGGAAAAAAATAATTATCAGTGTGTGTTTAGAAAATTTAGATACAAGGATGCTTGTGCCTAAATGTCCAATAACTGGAAGCTGTTAAGGAAGTACAGGTAGGCGGTGCACACCTGGAAGACCTTGGACCCCTGGGCTCTGGCACCGCCTCGGGGTCGCCAGCGCATCCTGTCGAGTGACCACGCTGCTGCCAGAGCCCACGCGCACGTCCTGGACCTTTACTGTCAATAGCAGTGGCGGATATTCGTGAGCGCCCCCCATGTCCTGTACCCTGGACGATGTGCTCTGCCTGCTTCATCTCACTGAACCCTCATGTCACCCAACAAGGGAGGACGTGGAGACCTGGGGAGACAGGTCCCACCTCAGGTCACAGTTAGCAACCCACAGAGCTGGGGCTGGAGGGCAGGTTGGCCTGCTTCCACACCCCGTGTCCTCATCACACAGCCGGGCTCTTGTCTTCGTTCCTGAGAGGAAACTTAGGTCACTTGGTCCAACCTCCTCATTTTTCAGAGGGAGAAGCTGAGACTTAGAAAGGGTCTCTGATGCAAATTAAACCACAATGAGATATCACTTCACACCGGTCAGAATGGCCCTCATCAACAAACCAGCAAAGAACAAGTGCTGGCGAGGATGTGGGGAGAAGGGAACCCCAGTGCACTGTTGGTGGGAATGCAGACTGGTGCAGCCACTGTGGAAAACAGTGTGGAATTTCCTCAGAAAACTAAAAATGGAACTGCCTTTTGACCCAGCAATTCCACTGCTGGGATTATACCCTAAGAGCCCTGAAACACCAATCCAAAGGAACCTGTGCACCCCAATGTTCACAGCAGCACAATTTACAATAGCCAAGTGCTGGAAGCAACCTAAGTGCCCATCAGTCAGTGAGTGGATGAAAAAACTGTGGTACATTTACACAGTGGAATTCTACGCAGCAGAAAGAGAGAAGGAGATCCTACCATTTGCAACAGCATGGATGGAACTAGAGAGCATTATGCTAAGTGAAATAAGCTAGGCCGTGAGGGAGAAATACCACATGATCTCACCTTTAACTGGAACCTAAGCAACAAATGAGCAAAATAGAACCAGAGACATGGAAACAAGGAACAGACTGACAGAGATCGGAGGGGAGAGGGGAGGGGATAACGGGGGAAAGAAGAGGAAGGAACTAGTCAAGGAACATGTATGAATGACCCACGGACATGACAACAGGGTGGGAACTGACTGTGGGAGTGGGGGTTGGGCAGGGCAAGGAAGAGCAATGGGGGAAAATTGGGACAACTGTAATAGAACAACAATAAGTAAATAAACACATAATCGGGGCAAGGAGAAAGGGTCTCTGTGGGTGTTGTCTTGTGTTCTGGTGATACCTCCATGATCAAGACAGCATCCCTGACCCCATGGAGCTTAATTCTAGCTGTGGGGAGGGGGGCTGGAACAACAGACAACAAGCAAGTAAACCCGTGAGTAGGAAAATTGCGAACATGAAGAGCACGAGAGAGAAGATAAAAGCAGTGGCTAGACAATGCCTGTGGTGAGAGGGGTTTAGAAAGGGTGGGACAGGAGAGCTGTCTCTAAGAACAACAAGTGTGGACGTTTGAAGGCTGAGAATATCATGCAAAGGTCTGGGGAAGGAGCTTTCTGGCAGAGGAAACAGCTAGTGCAGAAGCCCTGAGGTGCGAACAAACCTGATGTGATCGAAGGACCCCCAAGGGTTAGAAGAGAGAGAGCCCCGTAATGGACCGTTTCTGTTCCCCCAGGAGGAGCGAAGAGGTGAGGGATGACCGCAGAGAGCCAGCCCCAGGGGTGTGCGGGGTGGGCAGGGCGGGGCGGGGCAGGACTGGGCTGGCCACAGTGCTGTCACCTGCAAGAAGCCTTGGTTTGCAGAGAGTTTTCTGCTGTGTATGGGGACTGAGGAACAACAGAATGTGATGGCTGGACGGGATGCGTTTCTGAGGAAAAGTAAGCAGGGGTGAAACCTGAGTCATCCAACAGGAGCCGGAACAAGGAGGAGGAGGTGGATCCGGTGCGAGGTCACCAGCATTCACACTTGGCCGGGCAGAATTCATCGCCTGCGGGGCCCATGGTCTGGGCCATCCCCAGGCACCTGTGAGTGACTGCAGTCTGCTAATGCCTTGAGCCAAGGGCAAGGGACTTGGGCTCCAGCCACGGGACCACCTGGCCTTTGATGGCCCGGCTTCACCACCCTCCTATGCACTAGGCCTGGCTGCAGACAACTTGGGGTGGTTTTCAAAAAGCAATTATGCCCTCCCAAGTCAAAAATGAGAGAACAACAGAGATGAAATTGGACCAGTCTAGCTACACACACACATGTGCACATGCTCACACCCAAACACAAGCTGCGTGACCTTGGACAAATCTCTGGACTTCTCTGTGCTGCAGGCTGCAGAGGTGGGACATATGGGACCACATCTAAGGGCTCTTCCCAGTGTAAGCTGACAGTGAATTGATGGTTTCTGTGTGTAATTTGTCCCCAAAGATGGTTTTTCCAAAGACTAAACTGTGGGCTCCGAGGCCCTTTCTGGGAGAGGGGTCAGACGTGGTCTGAGAACAGGCCGTGGGGAGGCTGAGGGCCATGGGCTCCCCACGGCAGCGTTCAAACGGCTGTGTGAGCTTCCGGGCCTGGAGTAAAAAGGCACTTGCAGCAGTTTGTGACCGCGGTCAGAGTGTCAGTGTCACCAATGACATTTTGTTCTGGAATTCAGTTCAGTGGGAGAAAAGAATTCGTCCTTTTTATTGCTGAGCTATTAGCAGCCCTGCCGTACTGCGGAAGAGGAAAAGGAGGGTATGGGGTAGGGTCAGAACTGCCCTTACCCATGGGCCCCTGGGGCCTGCCCTCCGCCCCATGCTCTAAGAGGGCCTTGCATAGGCCACATGGAGCTCAGAATCCACAAGGCCACCAGGATATGCCTAGCCAGAGCCTGTACCTCTCTCCTTCCTAGACCACGCCCTGAATTCCCTGCCCAAATGGCTGGGGCTGTGTCTGGTGCCAGGGAATCTCTTGCCTGGGTCATCCTCTTAAGGGTGAACCATACCTCTCGGGTGGGCAAGGGGCTGCTGATGCTGGAAGGCGGGGAGGTGTGTGAGGATGGAGCTTGGCTGTCCTGCCAGGGTGGACCACAGAGCAAGACCAGCTGTCTTCACGCTGTTGGGTCCAGCCGGAAGCTCTGAAGAGCCTTACAATTAGGAAGATATATTTTTTATGATGGGAAGATAGAAAACATTTTATTGATCAGCGTGTGTTGATCTGTCTCTAATTTACATCTTTAGACGCAGGATATGGGCCTCCATTGGTAGTCTAGCCCCAGGCCCTGCAAATATCAGGGGGGACCCTGGTTAGGGTTCATGATTCCTTCACCCTAACTTTGCCAGATACCAGAGTTCAAATCTCAGCCCTGCTACTCGCTAGCTCAGTGGTGCTAGGCAAGTCAACTTTCCAGAATCAGTTTCCTCACCCGTGAAACGGGGGTGATCACGGTACCTGTCCTGTGAGGTTACTGTGAGGATTAAATGAGATGACAGACAGGAAGAGCCTGGACGCTCCAAGAGTCAGCTCTCGGCACTGCGTGCCTGCTGTCTCTGCCGGTTGTAACTTGATGTCCCCCCATCCCGTGTTTTCCAGACTCCACAGCAATATGAGAGAGAGTACAACAGCAAGCGGTTGGGCGTGGGGCCCAGCAAGTTCCACGGGTATGCCTACGACGGCATCTGGGTCATCGCCAAGACACTGCAGAGGGCCATGGAGACACTGCACGCCAGCAGCCGGCACCAGCGGATCCAGGACTTCAACTACACAGACCACACGCTGGGCAGGATCATCCTCAACGCCATGAATGAGACCAACTTCTTCGGGGTCACGGTCAGTCCCAGGCCCCCGGGCTGTGCTTTCCTTAGTGCCTTTGGAGATGGACACGGCAAGGAGGTCTGTGTCACACACCCTCTGGTGCTGGATCCATTCCCTCCAATTGCTGACGTAACTTCCTGTGGGCTGTGGGCTTTCAGGGCTGCTGAAACGGGAGGGGCCGTGGATGCTCTCAGGCATGTTGGGAGAATGCTTTTCTATAACTCATGGGTTAGAGAATCTGTAATGAGTTGGCCGTACACAGCAGGTGGTATTCACCGGGCGGGGAGGTAGGGCAGGTAGCAGAAGCTCTAGACCTAACGTTAGATTCAAATCCTGGACCTTTCCTTTCAAGTTACTTCTTTGAACACAGAGTTTTCATTCCCAAAATGGAAATAATGCCTACTCTGGTAGGTAATTATAAAGGTCAGCCATTGTAGAGTAAAAACTGCTCATATTTGTTGAGCAAGCAACTTGCTCTGAGCCTCAGGTTTTTCATCTGGGAAATGGGGACACTGATATGTCTTGCACAGAAGTTGGTAAAATTAGCAATGATAATAATGGCTAATATTTCTTGAATGCCTATTATGTGATAGATACTACACTAATAAGCACTTTATGTAGCTTAAACTCAATAATGTATGCCCAGTGCTAGGCACTCAATAAATGCTAGCAATTGTTATTGTTAATAATGGTCTCATTGCATCCGTTTGTCATTCATAGGAAGTAGGTCTGCTATTATCCCCATTAGAGGTGAGGAGCCTGGAGCTCAGAGCATTTAAGCCCTAAATCTAATCAGAGAGAGAGCTGGGGTTTGGACTGGGTCCGGCTCTTAATTGTGTTACCCTGCCTCCTTGTAATGGACCTAAGTGGCAGTGATTTCTGTCTCATGAGGATGTGTTTGTCATTGACTCTGCTCCTAGAAAGTACGAGAAATGCGTCTAAAGAATAGGTTGAAATGACTAAAGTGCTGCCTCAGTTTTGAAGGATCATTTACAGAATCAGTCTGTCCTGGGCAGTAAGAGAAGGAGATGAGATGAGTTGGTCGGGGCACGTCTTGAATGTTCCTATTCCTAGTGTGCACTCAGGCTGGTCCCCAGGCTGGTGGGCCTGGCACTGAGCGCCTGCGCAGGTGCCGGGGTGTAGACAGTGGTGTGGACACTGAGGCGAGCATGATGGGCCCCCTGTCCTGGACCCTGTGGTCCAGATGCAGGGGACAGACATCAACACAATGACAAGAGGTGCTCAGTGCCTGGCTCAGCCATGGGAGAAACTGTGTGAGCCCAGAGGGATTTCTGTGACCTTTGGTGAAAAAGCCTGGGAAGGCTTCTGGGAAGAGACAGCCTGTGAGCTGTGCCTCGGACATGCAGAGAGGGGACTGGCTGTCTGGCCAGGTGGAGCGTGTGTGCAACAGGGAAACACATGCGTGTGTGCAGGGAACGTTGGAAAGGAGGATGACGAGGCTGGGAAGGCAGATTGGAGCCCGTTTCTGAAGGAACAAGCTAAAGAGACGGGCCTTTCTCTTAAAAGTCAAAGCCTCCCCAAGTGTGCCCCGACCAGCAGCACCCGTGTGCCCTGGGAGCTGGTCAGAGACACGAAGTCTCCCACCCTGCCCTAGACCCACGGACTCAGAGCACCGGGTCGGGGTCGTGGCCGCCGTGCAACAAGCCCTCGTGGCGATTCTAACACTAGCACACTGGAGCTGGAAGACCAGCGAAGTGGGGGTTGGCAGCACAGCCGACGTTCGGGCCGGAAGCTTTAACAGCTCTCCTCAGAAAGGTGCTTTAAAAAAGTTGTTTTATCCTCGGAACCTCGTGTTATACAATCTCACGTGGTGCCTGGTGTATCATTCAGGTGGAAGAGGGGCTTCTCAGGTGAACAGAGGAGGGGGCTAAAACCCGGTATGTTCAGCCCCCTCTTCCCACAGTCCCCGCCTCATCTCACCCGACAGCCTGGAGACCCCTCCCACAGAGCGCCGAAGACCAGGGAGGTCCTTTTCTTCTGTGCACATCCAGACTGAGACTCACAGAGGGGTGGGGTTCCCCTAGGGCCCCACTCGTAACACTGGCGGAGCTGTCTCAAGACAAGGGTACTTATTCATCATCCTTTCCCACGTTGCTTCTCACTTAATAGAATGAGTTCCTAGAACCCCAGGTTGCAGTGTCTGGATAGAGAGCTACAGAATCTAGGAAGCACTTTGCTGTCTCTCATAATCCTGGAACTCAGGCATCTGGCCTGAGGTATCTGAGTCAGAGATCATTTATAACCACTTCTAAGTGCTCCCTTTCATCCAAGCCAAATAATTCATAGTCCCTCCTTGATGAGCAATTAAATAAGACGGCCTGAATCGCTTCACACGGCTCGAAGATGAGTTTCTTTTTAAGAGGAAGTTCCTTGACACATATTTATGACTGCTCCGAGTTGTGACTCATAATTCAGCGAACGTCAGACCTGAAAGTGGCCTTATAGATCCTCCAGTGCGACCCCCTCGCATTGCAGATGAGGATCTGAGGGACAGATGGGGCTTCCACAGTCACACAGGGAGGGTTGGTTCAGCAAAGCCAGGCAGCTCTGCTTGGTCCGGCCCCCACCATGCTCAGCGCCGTCTCCCCCTCTTTTTGCAAGTCCCTCGTCAGTTGAGAAGGGAGGTTGCAATAGAGACAATTCTGCACTCTCCCCCCCGCCACACACAGTTTCTCCTGAGCCCCTTTGTCCCATGTTAATAGGTGCTAGCACGGGTTTCACTAAAATTGTCTTCCAATCAGAGGGAGAAAAAGGACGCCTGCTGACAAAATAAAAATTGTCTCTGTGGTCCAAGGAGACCAAGTTCGGCCATAAATAAAGAGCTAGAAAGGAGAGGGACAGGAGAGGTGGAAATAGAAGCGTTTCCTCTTGGCTGAAGGGTCTCCCTTATACAGCACACACCATATCCATTCTTCCACCCTCAGGCAGACACCTTTTTCCAGGTCACCCATTCAGCATGTTTACTATACAGAAAACCATTGAAACACATTAAATTAATTATATCTGTGACTCAATTTTAATTGATTCGGTGTGCACACTCTCAGTAGGGAGCTGGGCCTGCGGCTCCCGGCTGGCATGTCGAAGAGGAGATTTTTGCCAGGCATCCCAGGCCGGGAATCTGGCTTAGTTTGGGGTCCAGCTCTGTTTTGTGTTCTCAGAAAGCTCTCCCCACAGTTACCATCCTCAGGGAACACCCAGAAGTGGGATTCTGCATGTCCACCTGCACACAGATGGCCTGGGGATCCTGCCCACCGCGGATTCCCTACGCACACAGATCTGATTTTCAGCCTGGTTATAACTGCTCTGGTTCGCTATTTAGTTCTCAAAAGCCAGAGAATTTTGAGAATCCCAATCGGCAGAATTAATGTGTAGGGCAGTGATTCCTAAACTTCTGTATGCATGAGACTCTCCTAGAGAGCTTTGTTAAAACGTCGGCTTTCCCAGCCCTGCACCAGAACTCGTGATGCAGAGGCTTTGCGGTCAGGCCAGGGAATCCACTTTATTAACAAGCAGCCTGGGCGACCCCCAAATAGCAGCCTAGAAAACTGCTTGGGGCTTCATTGCATGCACATACACATTTTGATTTTAAATCCGTCAGAGATGTATTTGTTCCTGGATTCATTCTCTCCTTTAGTAGACTCTGTGCTGGGTACTGAGAGTTGGGGGCATAGACAAGAATAACGTGCGGTCCCTCCCTCAAGAGCCCCTGCCCAGGGCAGGAGAGAGGCAAGTAGAGAAATATTTGCTGGGCAGTATCCAATGTCTGCCCAAGGTCCCTGGAGGGAGGATCCCATTCTGCTTACAGGAATAAAGACCAGGGAGCTGTCCTCAATTTTCCTGCAGTTTGGTGGGCAAAACAACCTGTGTGAGTAATTGTAAGCTGTCCATGCTGTGGGTGCTGATCACCCCGTGCCATGTGCTGGGAGTGAGGATGCAATGGCAGGCTCCCCACACCCAGCACTCGTGGCGATCAACTGTGGATTAACTGACTCCTCCAGTGAGGCTTTCCTACTTACGATATTGTGATTTATAAAAAAATACATATATGAGGGGGTCCCCCCCAAAAAATGAAATTATCTTCTGGAGGGCAAGTCCCTCGTAGGACTGGCCTCCCCCACTAGGTGAGTGTTCTAGGAACCCATCTGTATCAGTGTACCAGCTGGCGTTGTTGTGAGAGGCTGCATTCAGCTTCATTAAAATTTTTTTGAAGACTCTTTCAGCACATTTGCCCATTTCATGACGGGTGGTTTATGAGTGCACCTGCCCACACACCATGCTGAGTGTCCAGCAGTTTTGACCAAAAATGGCATAACCCCCATGTCCCACCCCTCCATTCACCCAATCTCACTCCAAGCTACTTTTTTTTTGTTTTCCTGGGTGAAAAAAGTCCTCAAAGGGAAACATTTTGCCAACATGGAAGAGGTGAAACAAAAAATAGCAGAAGCACTAAAAGGCATCAAAATTGATGAGTTCAAAAACTGTTTTGAGTAGTGGAAAAAAGTCTCAATAGGTGTATTGCATAAAATGGAAAGTATTTGAAGATGACTGAAGTTTAAACGTGTAAGAATAAATACGCATTTTTAATATATTTCATTGATTATGCTATTACAGTTGTCTCAGTTTTCCCCCTTTGCCCCCCTCCGCCCTGTACCCCTCTTCCCTCTAGCATTCCCCCCCACCTTTAGTTCATGTCCATGGGTCATACACATGAGATCTTTGGCTTCTCCCTTTTCTATACTATTCTTAACCGCCCCCTGCCTATTTTGTACCTACCATTTATGCTTCGTATTCCCTGTTACCTTTTCCCCCATTCTCCGCCCCACCCCTGTTCCCCACGGATAACCCTCCGTGTGATCTCCATTTGTGTGATTCTGTTCCTGTTCTAGTTGTTTGCTCGGTTTGTTTTTCAGAGTCAGTTGTTGATAGTTGTGAGTTTGTTGCCATTTTAATGTTCATAGTTTTGATCTTCTTTTTCTTAAATAAGTCCCTTTAACATTTCATATAATAATGGCTTGGTGGTGATGAACTCCTTTAGCTTTACCTTGTCTGGGAAGCACTTTATCTGCCCTTCCATTCTAAATGATAGTTCTGCTGCATAGAGTAATCTAGGTTGTAGGTCCTTGCCTTTCATTACTTTGAATACTTCTTTCCAGTCCTTTCTTGTCTGTAAGGTTTCTTTTGAGAAATCAGCCGACAATCTTATGGGAACGCCTTTGTAGGTAACTCTCTGCTTTTTTCTTGCTGCTTTTAAGATTCTCTCTTTATCCTTAACCTTTGGCATTTTAATTATGATGTGTCTTGATGTGGTCCTCTTTGGGTCCATCTTGTTTGAAACTCCCTGTGCTTCCTGGACTTGTATGTCTATTTCCTTCACCAAATTAGGGAAGTTTTCTTTCATTATTTTTTCGAATAAGATTTCAATTTCTTGCTCTTTATCTTCCCCTTCTGGCACCCCTGTGATTCAGATGTTGGTACATTTGGAGATGTCCCAGAAGCTCCTTATTCTATCCTTACTTTTTGAGTTCTTTTTTCTTCTTGCTGTTCTGGTTGAATGCTTATTTCCTCGTTATATTCCAAATTGTTAATTTGAATCTCAGTGTCATCCCTTCCATTGTTGGTTCCCTGTAGATTCTTCTGTATTTCACTTAATGTAACCTTCATTTCTGTCTGGGTCTTTGTTATGCTGTTGCCGTACTCATGAGATCTTTGAGCATCCTGATCACCAGTGTTGTGAACTCTGCATCAGATAGGTTGGTTATCTCTGTTTTGTTCAGTTGTTTTTCTGGGTTTTATTTTGTTCTTTCATCTGGGCCATATTTCTTTGTCTCCTCAATTTGTCAGCCTCCCTGTGTTTGTTTCTGTGTATTAGGTAGAATTGCTTTGACTCCCTGTCTTAGAAGTGTGACCTATTGTAGAAAAGGCACCTGTAAATTGTGTGGGGCAGAGCCTTAGGTAATTGCCAGGGTGGGACAACCCTCTTCACTGCTTTGTGGCTCTGTTGGTGGGGGGCAGACTCTGAGAGGGGACAGTGCCACTGCCTGGCTTCTGGAGGTTTGCCCAGCACTCGTGCTGTTTCCAGTCACCTCTCCCACTCCCTGTATGTGACTGTTGCCCTTCCAGCTATTGCCCTGGTGCTTAATCCCAGAGGGGGTGGGTCTGTATAAGTTCTAAGTCCATGTGGGCCCTCTCAGTGGGGTCTCCTGAAAACCCAGCAGCTTCTTCTGCCACCCCACTCCCCACTGGTTTTTACAGCCAAAAGTTATGGCAATTTATCTTCCTGGCGCTGAAACCCTGGGTTGCGTGGTCTGGCCTGGGGCTGGGATCCTTCGCTCCCGAGGTATCCCTGATTTTTATCCACCACATGTGCATGTAAGCCACATGTTCCACCACCTTTCCACGCCACACCGGGTCTTCGTGCCTCTCCGCCCATCTCCACATCTCTGCCCCCCCTACCCATCTGGATGAATGTGGCTTTTTTAAATCCTTGGTTGTTGGACTACCATACAGATCGATTTTCTGACAGTTCTGCGTGTAATTTATTTTGAGGTCTGGTTGTAATCTTTTCTGTAGTTGTGTGAAACATGTTTACCTCCACCTTGACTGGAAGTCTAAATACACATTTTTGGGGGATCCCCCCTTGTATTTGGTCATTCAGGTGACCAACATATATTTCTCACGCGTATTTGCTCTTCATCCCCATTTCCTGGCTCATAGCTCCCAAAACCCGTGGAATTTCCTAATGTTGAGAGTGATAAAGATGTCTTTTGTTCAAGTAACGAGGTAACTTTTGGAAAGCATCTAAGGATGGAGGTTGGTCGCCAATGGAGCCAACCCTGTGATCAGAGGTTTGGGACTTTTAGTCCCACCTTCCCACCCTACTTCTGGGGAGGAGGGAGGAGAGAGGGGCTGGAGGTTGAGTCAGTTGCCAGTGGCCAGTGATTTAAAACCCATAAAAACCCAGGAGAGCCTCAGCCAGACTGTTTCCATGTGCCGCAGTGCTGAGCCCCAGGCTCCAGCAGGACAGAAGTGCCTTTGGTTGCTCTACACATCTCTTCATCTGGCTATCGATGTGTGTCCTTTAATATTCTCTATAACAAACTGGTAATCCAGTGAGTAAACTGTTTCCCGAATTTTGTGAGCTGCTCTAGCAAATGAATCAAGCCCAAGGAGGGGGTCGTGGGGATTTCTGATTTATAGCCAGTCAGTCAGAAGCACAGGTCTGAAGAAGAGGGCTGTCCTGTGGGACTGAGCCCCTTACCTGTGGGATCTGCTGCTGTCTCCTGGTACCTTGTGTCAGAATTGAACTGAATTCTCCGACACCCTACTGGTCTTTGGGAATTGCTTGTTGGTGAGGGGAAGCCTAGACACACACACACACACACACACACACACACACACGCACACACACACACAGAAATTGGGCCCAGGAACACATTTACTACCAGAGGTACATTAAATTCACCGACAGGATATAACCCTTCCAAGCATGCTTTGGAACATGTGCCAAGCATCCAGGTGAAAATCCAAGTCTTTATTTTCTTTGGGCAATTATCTTAAAATTCTTCTCAGTTTCCCATCTCTTAAAACAAGGGTGATATCCCAGATCTCAAAGTAGATAAATGCTTTGGGTATGCCAGACGAAGATCCGATGGCTCTAACCAGCAGTATACCCTCTTTGATAAATGTTTCTTCTAACTTGTCTTTTTAAATGACACTTGATTTAACCTGTGGTGCCTATGACAGAGGCTAAGTTAATGATATCTCATTATACCCTGTTGTGAAAATGTAATATGCATATTTTCCTAGGAAGTCATTGAGGGTATGTACATCAGATTTGTGTGGGGCTGTGAGACCTCTAAGAGCATTTGGCCACAGAAATTGAAAGAAGGTCCTGAGGAATATTTTTGATTGTAAGAAGCCCTATTTTTATTGAACCATTTCCTGTGATTGCCTCCTCATTCCCTGTGGGTGGCCTAATGTGGAAGTATTCACAGCTGCAAAATGGGTAACCCATAAGTTCCTCCAAGTATCAGACCCAGTCTTTACCCTCTGCCCAGCCTCTCTTGGCCAGCTGTGGGTCTGGACATGTCAATTTAACACCTGTTGGGAGAGGCCAGCAGCCTGGGGTTCAGGCACGTCCCCTCTGGTGGCTGTTATCTGCTCATTGATCTCACCAAGAAACTGACAAAGAACAGCAGATGATGGTTTGCAGAGTTTATTGATCTATTTGCCTTTGTTACTGGTGAATAAGAATCCAGCCCCTTGCTGGTGTGTCTCTTAAAGTTCAAATTATGCAAGGTTTTTAAATAATTACTAAGGCTTAAATACTACTGCTCTCCTCTCATGCCAACGTTTTGCCTGAAGAACGGACATCATAGAGTAAACTCAGTTTGGTTGGAATCCAGTTACTCCAGGTGCCTGGAATCATGTGGCAAGAGGAGACCACCGAGTTCCCCATCCCAGGGAAATCGCACTGTTGGCTGAAGCCCCCGTTTATTTCACACCCACTGTGGCCTTGCCCTGCTGTAATCCTCAAGTTGTGTGGTTGACTTTTTTATTCAAATAGGAGACTTTACACACACACGCACACACACACACACACACGAGTTAAAGATCATGTTGTCAGAGTCGACCTACCTCTCTTGTCTGTCCAATCTTCAGTGGTCCTGCTTCTATTCTCCCATACCAAAAGCTAACCTTTGGCCTCCCCACCAACCACCCATTTGTGCCTTACACTTGATATCATCATTTAGCTTATAGATTTTTTTTAGGTGGAATTTGAGTGAAATAAGAAACAGAGCACTAGGAACTCCATCAAAAGTGGAGAGAGCTCTTCCCAGCCAGAATTTGACCCCTCTGGGGGCTGCTCCATCTGCTGGTCAGGACTCCAGCCCCAGGACTCCCATCACTCCGCCCGTTACTCGGTTCTGTCCTCAAGGCGATCATTAGAGAACCTGTCAGAAGCTTTGTGACAGTCCAAGTGTGACGTGTCTTCTGAATGACCCAGAAAGTGGGGCTTGTCCTGTGACCTCATGCTAGCTCCTGATGCCACTCGGGGCTTCCTGTTAATTCTAAGGTCCCCCTTTCAAGAGCCTTTCTTGGCTGTTCACTGGGATCAAGAGCAAACCCTTCCAGAACTTCCTCTGCACCCCCTTTTTCCCACCCCATCCCGACCCAGAGAGTTCCAGCAAAATTGTACCATACATAAACTTAACTCGGGAGCTGATTTGAGAACCTCTCTGCCTCTATTTCCTGGTCAACCAGCCCATCCTCAGACTCAGGTACAATGCACCCCGATGAACTATAACAGGAAATGCAAGTTTGAAAAGTCAGGCCAGAGGAAGCCACAGTCAGCCACTTAGAGCTGTGCGACCTCAGGGAAGTGTTTACCCCTCTCCTGTGCCTCCGCTTGCTCTTCTGCAGAGTGCAGGGAAACACACCTTACTTAGTAGGGTTGTTGGGAGATAACAAAGGTGGTGAGCACCCAATAACTGCACCATCGTTATTACTATTAATATTATTACTTCTGCCGTTACCATGGTGAGTTAATGTGGGCCTAATAGAGCAATATTTAGAGTCAAGTCCAGCAAACATTCTGGACCTACTAAGTGCCAGTCTGTCTCACATATATTATCTCCTATAACCCTTTCAACAATAAACAAATCTATTAACTTGTAATAAGGTTGTAGTGGTTTAATACCACAACGGAACACAGTCAACCGTACCTGGAAGCAGGGCCACTTTTGAATTCTCTCTCTGCTGCCACTCACCGTAGGGATCTGACAGGCTTCCTAAAGCTGGATGGTATCTGCTCGCAGCCCTCTGCTTGCTCTCCCCTGAGCCCAGCCCGCTGCTGCTCAGACTCCAGTGGCCCCCAGGACCCCGCTCAGCATGATGTGCAAACACTGACCGCAGCAGATGCCGCCCCAGGCAGCTCTCCTGGGGTCCGTACTAGGGGCTTGATTAGGTTTGCCCATCCCCCAGTGGCTTTGCGGGCTCACACCTTGGGCAGTTGGGGCCTGCTGGCCTGAAGGTCCCTGGGACTCACAGCCCAGCCCAGCCAGCAGCAGTGACTGGCTGGTGTGGCGGCCCACCGCCGGTGCCACTCACCCTCCGCGGCCCGCCGCAGGGTTGGGCTGAGGCTAGGGCTCCGCAAAACCACATCCAGGCTTGGTCCCTTCCCTTGTCCTCTCTCCATACAGGCATCTGCTGAGAGCTCATCCTTCATAAATTGCTTGCACATGATCCCCTGCCCTAGACTCTGCTTCTGGGGGACCCAGTCTAAACCTCCATGTGTCTTTGTGGACACTCAGAGCATTTTCAAGAGGGAATTTTTACTGTGACCCGATTGTTATCTACGTAGGAAGCGTAGCACCAAGCTGCCCGCATCGCCTCTCCCACGCCGGCTTCCCAGCTCCTCTCCCTCATGCTCTGTCACCCTTTGCTGTGGCGGTCAGTCTGTGGGAGAGCCTGGTTTGCCTCCTCCAGTGAAAGGGCAGATCTCGGATTTGCAGGGGCCACGGCCTCTCATCCCCCCAGCGCCCACAGAACTTTACCCCCCACGCTTCACACTTGCCAGAAGCTCCGCCAACCCCGCTAACCTTGAGTAAACTTGGTTGGATTGAATCCACACGTGACTGAGAAGTTCAGTCCCACTCTCCTGCTCAGCTGCCTTCTAGGCTTCTCTAAACTGAAAAGCCTTTTGCAACACAATAAATAATCAGAACTGATCAGAGAAGTATTAATAGCAATCTGTTCTTGAATCTGCTAATAACGAGTCCCATATCCTTGCTGTGATAGCTGGCATCACCAGTTTACCCCTAGTTGTGGAAATCTCCCTGGTGTGTGTGTGTCTGTGTGTATATGTGTCTGCGTGTGTTGGGGGGCGGGTATATTGGGATGAGGATGAGGGGCTCTCACTGCTTCCTGAGGCAGGAGAGAAACCCACCCTTTACCCCCCACCCATCCCATCAGCATCTCTCCGGGGCTCAAGTGCCAGGGGCTGAGGGGGAGGGACCCTCTGTGACCTGAGGCTGTCAAGAGCCTTCCCTACAGGAAATTGCTAGTAATAAACAACAACTATAATAATAATCCTTTATGTGTGGCTGTCCTGTGTACAGAGTACATTTATAGTCTCTATCTCCTTTGTTCCTCGGCATAATTATATTTATTAACGTAAGGCTAATAACAGCTACCAGTTAATGAGCTCCCACTGCATCCCAGGCCGCACCCTAAGCGCTGTACACACGTAATTGAATATAATAATCAAAACAGCCACCCAGTGGGAGATGGATAATTCCAAGTACCTGGAGTGCTTCTCCCAGTGAGCTGCAGCTGGTCCTTACCTGTGTCACATGTCTGTCCACACGTCACCTCTGTGAGGCCCTCCCTGACACCCTGTTTAAAACTGTAACTCCCACCGCCTTCATTCTTCCTCACAGCAGCTACACCCATCGGTGTGCCGTGTATTTTACTTTCTCATTGTCTGTTTTGTTCTCTGCTGTCTCCCTGAAACTTCGAACCAGGTGCCTGGGACGTAGTAGGTGCCTGGCAAATATGTGTTTAGTGAACGAATCATTTAGATAATTCATGACCACATCAAAGATAAATGATTTACCTAACATTGTACAGGTAGAGAGTAACAGAGTTCATTCAAAACTGCCCAGTCTGGCCGACTCAAAAGCCCATGCTCTTAACCACTTAGATATTCCGTTAATCCAACCAGCATCCCCAGTACCCTCCTGGAATCCGGAGCTGGGCCAGGCAGAAGTCAGACGTCAGGTTTGCCCCCGAGAAACTCGCCGTCCAGACAACCATGTGGAATGCATGCGGGCTCTCCCCAGGTTAGTAGTGGACAGAGTTGTGGCTCCTCATCTGCACTGGGTCACTGTATTCATCTGCTCCTTCCCACTGGACCGTGGGTCTGTGAGCCCCTTGACTGGGGCCTGTTACTCTCTCTGTCCCCCCAGTGCCTTGGGTAATGCTGGTTTTTAGTCTGTGGAATACCTGTTTGTTGTTGAATAAATTAGGAAACTGTAGCTCAGTGAGGCTGCAGAGTTATGCTAGGGCCCCAGGGTGCACTGGTGGGGAGCCACTGCCCCCGAGGCCTTCTGGTTGTAAATGCGGGTGTCTCTGAACCTTGTGCTCGGAGCTGCCTGGCTGCCCTCCTTCTGTTTACTTAAACACAGTCACAAATGACTGCAGACAATGTACAGCACAGGAAAGAAACCTACTCCTTCTGCTGTCAGAGAGATTTGAAAGATCAAAATAACGTGGTTTAGTAATTTGTTTGAATTGATGCCTAGCCTTCCAAAGCTTGCAAGTTTGACTTCCTTGAGTCAGGGAAATGGCTGTTTCTTTTATGAAAAGCAGTGTGGGGGCGTGTATCGTCTTATGAGAGCTTCCACGGCAGCCCTGACATGCTCAGTCCGGGTCCCTGCGAGAAACAGATGCAGAAAGGAGCCAGTGACATGGTGGTCATAGTAACAATTACTGGAATGACAAATGTCATGACGATAGGAATAGCTATAGCTTGGAATGCTCACTATAGCTGGGGACTATGTTAAGCTCTCAAATGCATTATCTCATTTAATCCTCCTAGGTACCCCTGTGATGGGCGAATTGTGTCTCCGTAAAATTTCATATTTGAACTTCTAACCCAGAGCACCTCAGAATGCGACCTTATTTTGGAAATATGGTTGCTGTAGATGGAATTAGTTGGGATGAGGTTCTGCCGCAGTAGGGTACCCAATATAACGCACGTCCTTCTGGAAAGGGGGAACTTGGAGACAGACACACACACAGGGGGAATGCCAGGTGAAGATGCCGGCAGAGTTGGGGGTGCTTCCATAAGCCAAGAAATTCCAACGATCGCCAGCAAATTGCCAAAAGTTGTCCCTTTGATCTGGGACTTGAAAAAGCAGATTTTGAAGAGCTTCAGAATACACCCCACGTGTGTGTCTCTTTGCGTGAGGCCAGAACGCACTGTCAGTGTATGTCAAGGTGTGTTAGCCTGTGAGCTTGCTAAGCAGGGGGAAGTCCTCTTCGAGCAGGGTAGGACAGCTGACAGCAATTTCAGCTGACAAGATGCACTGGTCCGAACACCGAGGGATGCCAGTTCTGCTTGTGTGTGCTCCTGCAGTGGTCACTCACACACACTCGGATGTGACCCTCTGTGCCTCCTGGCTGATGGCCAGCCTGCATCGGGGGCGGGTGGTGGTGGGGGGAGCTGGGAAGATCCATCTTCTCATGGAATTGCAACCCCTTCCTTCTTTCTTATTTCTCAATGACACGTGAGCATCCTAGAATTCTTGCTTAAACTGGTAATTGGCAAGCAGAGACCTGGAGCCTGGGTAGGCATTTGAAATTGGGAGGGTGGGGGTAAGGTAGAGGAAAGACTGGAAGGGGAGCCCCGCTTTGTCTTCCAAAGACACAACAGTGTGAGGTGCTGAGGGGGACAGGCTCTGGAGACAGACTTTCTGGGTTCACATCGTGGCCTCACATACTAGTCAGGTAAACTTGGGCAAGAACTGAATCTCTGCACCTCAGTTTCCTCATCTGTAAAATGGGGACAGTGTCTTAGATACAGCTCTGTGTAAACAGACTCGGAGACAGAGCGTTGTGTGCAGAAGGTCTGTGGGAACAATGAGCGCAGGAAATACAATGGAAGGAAGTGATGGTGGCAGGGTTGGGTGGAACAAGAAGCTGATCCAAAATGTTGTTGCAGCTAAGGCTACAGTTGGTCCTTGGGGAGCTCGGGAGCCAGGGTGGCCCTCAGCGTTGTCCCAGTTGAGACACGGGGCCTGGGCCTTTGAGTCTTCCCGTCAGCCAGCCCCCTAGGTCTAGGCTCTGGGAAGGGTGTGTTCTCAGGCGAGGCTGTTCTTCATGGTGGAGGGTTAATTCCCAGTAAGAGACCCTGCTGAGACCCTGGTAGCCAACATTCCCAGGACCTGGGGAAAGGTGCTTCTGCCATGAAAAGGGAACCTGAGCAGGGCCTGTCATAAAGGGCTGCGAGGACTGGAGAGGCTTGTTACAGGTCTGCAGTGCCTGGGATACGGCACGTGCTAAACTGCCAGGAGGACCAGGAGGAACGGTGGCACATTTGGATGGCAGGGGCACACAGTCCTCTCAGAGCCTCAGGCGCCAGCAGTGAGGTTTCCAGGAAATACTGGGGTTGGCAGGTCCCCGTGTCACTGCTTCCGCTGCCTTCTCGCAGCTCTTGCTGTCTCTGGCAGTTCACATTCTCACATCCATAAGCACACAAGCAGCCACTCATGTGCGCTCAACACCTACATACCCACACGCCCCTAAAACATGATTATGAATATTCATATTCATCATGTAGATAATAGCTATTTGTCGATTTATTCCCCTGGTACTCCAACTTGTTTTCCAAAGAGATTTTTACATATAAGTCCAGTATCATTGTCTTTCATTTAACATTTGCATTAACATTAAAATTATATTTAATGGTTGTTTTTTTTCTAACTTGCTCCTTGGAAGATTGTGTTGAACCTTCTTTTTTATTTAAACATTAGCAAGCAAGTTTCTGCAATAAGACAAAGGAAAGCCTTCATGGGGGCACCTGACCCAAGCCCTCGGGTCAGGCTCAAGGGTAGCAGAGGGGGTAGCAGGTCCCCTGACAGGTCTCAGAAGTGGGAGAGGAGACAGTCCTGGCTGATATTCAAACCTACACTTTTTACTTTAATAATTGTGTTTTATTTTAATGTGTATTACAAAAATATAACTAGCATTTAAGGTAGCAAGATAAGGCTTCTTTTCCAGTTTTTTGAGAAGAGACAGAGAGTGACTGAAGGCAAGCACAGATGGTACGTGGATGCGGCAGAAATCGTGAAGGTGGCGCACGGGGATGGAGGTTCTCGAAAACAGTGACCTCCTTGTTGCTCTGTCTTTGCTTTTCCTCATAAAGCGCTATGGTGCTCCTCTGGAAAGGCTAAGAAATGAATCATAAAAGAGTGGAAAGAGAGAGAGAAAGAGAAGACGAGGAATCAACCAGCAGCAGAATATTGGTTTTCTTGGCCAGCTTGTGTAGTTACCAGAGCAACAAACAGCATTTTACTTTTACATATGAGTTTCTTTTTTGTGACAAGATTAATAGCCTTTTTATTTCACCACATCCGTGCGTTTTTAGTAATAAAATTCAGTGTTGGGCCAAGAGATGGGTGCCCATTAGACAGACAAGCCAAGCTGCTCTTTGAGAAGCTGCCAGTGGCGGCCGTCGAAAGGTGGCGCTCCAGCCCCCGCAACACGACGCGGAAGTCCTTGCATTGGTCCCAATTATGCAAGCATGAGATTCTCAAGTAGTTGGCCAGCCTTACAGCAGAGACTCCTCCTACCTGTTCCTTGAGAGTGGAGTCTGAGATTGACCTCTCTGTTTTCAGTTGCTCTTCCTGGTCTGCCTGTATTTGAGTTTCAGCTGGTGGTGAATAACCAAGCGTGTCAGAGGTATTTTTATGCCCACCGCACGTCTACAACCTTTTCAACATCTCCTCCAGGTTTTCACATAGTAGATACACAGGAAAGGCGAGTTAGCTGGTTGGATGGATAAGAGGACAGATGGAGCAGTGGGGGCTGAGTAGATAGTTGAATGGCTGAATGGATGGATGGATATGTGGTAAGTGAATGGATATGGATGGGTGGATGATGGGGTAGAGGTAGATAGATGGATGAATGGGTTTGTGTGGGGGTGGATGATTAGATGTGTGTGTAGGTGGATGGATGGACTGATAGATGGGTAGATGGTAGGTTGGTTGATGGGCAGCTGGGTAGACAGACAAAGACGAATTGGTTGGTGGACAGGTGGGCAAGGTGTGAGTAAACTGCAGGCTTAGAAGAGGTCATTGTAATTCGTATGTGTTTGCTTTATTCTAATCAAAGCACATTTTCCCCAGGAGGGTCTCCAGAGAGGACTGTCCTGATGTCTTGACTTATTTTCTGTGCAAGCCTTGCTGTCTAGAAAGTGTGGCTGTGTTTTCCGGCGTGGGGCCCCATCTCGTCGTCCGATGCGTGGAAACACATTTCATCGCGCGCCTTTATTCCTCACTCACACTTCACCCTTTCAGGGATTCAGCCTCATTAAAACCTGCCCTCTCCCCAGTGCCTCTTTGAGGAAGTTCCTCATTAGGGCGTCTTTGCTCTGAAAAGTATCACCCGACCCATGTGAGTGCCAGCCTGAATGCTGAAGACTGTTATTAGCAGATTTAGCCCAGAGATGTTCAGAGTTGTCGGCTCTGATGTTCACAGGATTACATTTTCAAACATTATCACGCATCCTCTATGACAGACTTGATTACTGTGATGAACTAGTTTTCTTCTTTTGAGAGATGTTCCAGTTGCAGAAATGATTCTGAAATCATTTGAGAAAAAGTCTGGGCAAAACCGAAGTGACACTCTTTCATTTGGGGGTTTTGCGTAGCTTGCTGGGAGAGGGAGGCAGCTCAGTGTGGCAGAAAGAGCACTGGGCATGGAGTCCACAGACCTAGGTTTGCATGGTGTCTCCTCCCTCTTGGCAGTGGTGACCTTCGGGATGTCTCTAATGTTTGCATTCTCTTCTGCACACTGAGACCAGGGACCGAGGGCTCCTGCTGGGGTGCTCTGGGAATGAAATAAGGAAGGTGCGGCACCCACTGAAGTGCTGCGCGTGACCGAGGGGCTCTCTGCGGGGAGAGGAAGAAAGGAAGAGGTGCTTCCTCTATGTCACTTTTTGTTTTTGTTCAACAACAAAAGAAAAAACAAAAGAAACCAGGTATCCATTGAAAAAAATGATCTGTCCAAGAACCAATCAAACACCCTTTCCGGGCCATGGAGTTGTGTTGTCAGTGATGGGCCCGCAGCATGAAAACCTGGCAGCACTGAGAGAAGGGGCCATTGCTCTTTGCTCATTCATTCATTCCACAGAGAGCCACGACCACCTGCAGTGTGGGAGGCGTGGGGAGGGGGATGCCATGGACTCAGCTCTGAGAAAGGCACCTGTGGTCCTTGTACCCAGGAGCAGACAGACAGCACACAGATAATCGCCTGGAGACCTGTTTAAGTATTCACTGGGAAAGTGTGCTGAGAGAAAGCCACGGTGTACGTGTGTTGAGAGCACGTAACAAGGAGGCCTGTCCTAGGCTGGGGGACAGGAAAGACTTCCCTGAGGAGGCTGAGACTGAAGAATGAATAAGAGCTAGCGGGCACAAAGGATGGAAGGCGTTCCTGGGCAAAGACAGAGGCCCTAGGGTGAGAGGAAGTGGGGCACCTTTGAGAAAGCAAACTAGAGCCAGTGTGGTGGAGCAGAGAGCGTGGGAGGGGATGAGCCTGGGGAGTGGGGGCGAGGGGCTGGTGGAGGCCAGATCGTGCTGCACCTGTTAGCCTCAAACCAGTGGGACCCCATGGAAAGATGCCTAGCAAGGGAGCAGACTGATTGCTGTTTTTGAGAATCTTTCCCTGGTTACAGTGGAAGAGAACGGATTAGAAGGAAGCAAGAGCAACAGCAGGGGTGCCGGTACCAATCACAGCAGTGAGTGCGTAGGGAGAGAAGCAGGTGGATTCAAGGCACATTTCAGGAGAAAAATCCTCAAGCCTGGTTTTTGACCAGCTATGGTAGAAAAGGGGATGATCAAGGATATACTTCTAATGCAATTACTTCCCATTTTGAACTGAATGTTTCTCAAGTTGTGTACACTATGAACATTATTACAGCAAATTAAAGAAATACATCTATAGACTTTAGGGTATTCTGTACAATTTAGCATCTGGATGATCTGAAAACTGGCATGGTGGCCCAAGGAGAACTGGCTGGTACAGTCAACCTTCCTAATCCCACAGGAAAATACTCCGCAGATGCAGAGGCAAAGATTGGGTATGGAAAGATGTTTGGCAAATGCTCATTAAAAACAGAGAAACAAAGGATCATTAAAACCACGAGTGTGCAGGGCAAATCTGATGGGAGCTTTTCGGCATTGACAGTGCAATGGGAGGCAGACATGGTGTACAGCCAGACCCTCTCCAGCCTGTCTACAAATGAGGTCACAACACTAAGGAAACCTCCTGGTGTGTTGCCCCTGACCTGCAGAACAGCGCGACCTCAGGTCCTGCGGCCCCCCTGCCTCATTACCCCCATCCTGCAGTCCTTTCCTCTGGAAGGCAGCTCAGTGTTCTCACAAAATTATTTTTTGTCCAAGTGCCACGGCCTCTTGGTGACATCCAGTTTAGTGCCCACAAGCCACCTGTGGGGGCCTCTCACCACCCCATTGCCAGATCTTTGTTCCCCAGGGCCCCACAAGATATGGGCCCTGCAGGGCCGCGCTAGTCTTGCCCTCCCTGGGGAGGAAGGCCAGCAGCTCCTTGCTGTCACACTTACTGAGCTGGGCCCAGTGCTGTGTTGGAACTGGTTCATCTCCTTACAGCTGACTGTGCGGATGTCTCTCCAACCCCCTGTTCTGTGGTAGCACGTTAGTAGTTTGGAATTAGTCATGATGGCGGCTCTTACACCCCAGCAATCGACCAACACTGCAAATTGGGCCTCTCCCTTCTCCCCTGCAGAGAGCTTGTTGTTAAGATTTCCCAACACACCACTGACAGGGCTCAAAGTTCAGCTGCTGTGCCCCAAGTCCCACCAGATTCCCTGTGAGTACAGCTCCTTTAGCTTCCACCTAACCCCTTTCTCAATGGAGTCCAGACCCAGTCCCTCAGGTCAGGCTTGGGGACAGCCATCACTTGTCTTCTTGGCCCCATCCTCCATGTTAACACACCCTGGTACCAACACATTAAACACCTCATTTTCTGGGGGCTGTGGCCCCAGCAATCATTGGGGGAGGCACAGGTGGCACCCCTGTAATTACATAGCCGTGTGTTGGATAGGACTGGATATACTTTGGAGGGTCATCCAAGAATGAACATTTCCAGGTTCTAGGGAGTCTCATCCTGCTGGAGACAGGATGAGACCCTCAGAATGAGGGGTGTTCACTCTTTCAGTGAGTCGCTCATGCCAGGCGCTGTGTTCATAAGAAAACAGGAGGGAGTCAGATGCACTCGGCCCCTGCGCCGCTCAGTGTGATCACCTCAGCCCCATTCAAAAGCACTTAAAATATGGCAGGTCCATAAGTGTAAATTATACACCTGATTTCAAAGACTTAGTACCCATAAAATGTGAAATATCTCACTCATAATTTTTATGTTGATTACAATTGAAATAATATTATTCTAGATATATTGGGCTAACGTTAATTAACATTAATTTTACCTGTTTCTTTTTACTTTTTTAATAAGTAACTGAATTATTTTATTATTTTATTATTTTTAAAAATTTTATTTATTCTTAGAGGGGAAGGGAGGGAGAAAGAGAAAGAGTAAAACATCCATGTGTGGTTACCTCTCACGTGGCACCCACTGGGGACCTGGCCCACAACCCAGGCATGTGCTCTGACTGGGAATCGAACCGGCGACCCTTTGGTTCACAGGCCAGCGCTCAGTCCACTGAGCCACACCAGCCAGGGCAGGGGCATAGACTTTTAGTCCAGACAATTGGGATGGACCTCAAAGGTCAGGTATGATTTGGAAAATCAGAACTGTGGAGCATGAAGGAGAATGCTTTCTAAAAATAAGCACTTCTCATGCTGCGTAGGAGGAATATCTCATCCCGTCCCCTTGGACCTGACAACTGCACTTCTGTGAAGTTTTCTTCAGGAAGCATATGGCCAGAGGCAGGGCCAGTCAAAGAGTCCGCGGCAGCAGGTTGTGTTGTGGTGGGGCAGAGGAAGAACTGGGAATAACCTAAATGTCCAGCGCCTGGGCTGAGCTCAGTACAATTTTTCTTTCTTTTTTTGTCGTTGACACTGTTACAGGTGTGCTCCATTTCCCCCTTTGCCCACGCCCACCCAGCTCCTAGCCCCCTCCCTAGCTAAATAAATTTTGGTGCGCCTATGCAGGGAAATTGTTGGTGGCCATTAAAAAAGAGTCGTCATAGAGTAATACCTGATGGCACAGAAGATCGTTTATAATGTATTGTTTAGTGAAAAAAGGGTAGGTGACAGAGGCTTCTATGGCAAATTCCCACTTTAGATTGAAGTTTAAAAATATGTAGAAGAACGTCCTCCAAAATGTTGACATTGGTTGTCTCTGGGCAGAATCCTTTCTCTTTGCTTATCTCTCCTTTTCCAAATGTTCTACAGTGAATACATGTTACTTTAGTTCTCAGTTAAAACAAAACAAAACAGGAAGACTTAAAAAATATTACCTTCAAAAGATCTGGGTTTTCATCCCGTCTTGGCACTTACTGGCCAGGACTTCAGCTGTGACCCTGTCAGCCTTAGCGCTCCCATCCGTACGTCAGGGTGTGCTGACACTTGCGTCACGGGGTCGTCCTGGGGTCAACTGAGGCATCGTGTTTGGCACAGCTCCTGGCACGTGTGGGATCTCGGTCAGTATTAGTGCTCCTCCCCTTTCTGTCCCGTTCCGAGACGGAGGCTGATTCTCACTCAGACATCAATGGGCAGGGAAGGGAGACGAGGCTGAGCTGGCGTCGGAGGGGCCCTGAGTGCTTGCTGCCCATGCGTGGGCTCAGTCTTCAGTCTCCTTCCTCCTGAATGCCAGAGCTCGACTGATTGGGTCCCCTACTGGCTGGAGTCTGGTTAACTCAGGGCACATTATGTAACTGAATCTTGAATACGTAGAAAAAATACATAGGATGTTGCCTAACATAGGGTAGAGTCCTGCCTGAAACACTCTTGAGGTTTGAGGCCTTACTCACAGGTAATTACTTCTGTGATTGATTAGCTCTGGACTGTGATTCTAGTAGACTCTTTGTGTACGTGTATGAAGCATACAGGAATTCTGTGTATGTGTGTGTATATGTGTATATGTGTGTGTGTGCACACTCAGTATATGATGAAACAGTGGTCTAGATTCTCTCTCAAGCACACGGGATCTTTAGTGAGCCATACGTGGTGACATTTAACCAATAACCACTGTCAGTTCCCTTCCGGTAAGTTGGCCGGGTCCCTGCAGTACATCCAGGCTCTGCAGTGCTTTCTGCAATGTACAAAAAAATTCCCTGCTCATCCTCCAATCTAGTAATGCTACCAGCTCGTTTACAAAGAGTTGCCTCGGTAATCCATGTTTGCTGACCTTAGCCACTGGGCAGCTGTCTTGGGAATTAAAGTTTCTTGTGAACAAGGTACCCTGGGGTTCTGAACTCCAGTGGGATGGAAACGTGTCCTGCTTCCCCACCCACTCCCACTGCAATGGGATTTGGAGCAGGTATTCAGCTTGGTGTCTTCTCTGTGGGTGCATGCCTCCCACCCCAACTTTTATGAGGAGTAGCGACCGTAACAGGCAGCGATTCATCGTACATCTCTCTTGTTGGACTGTCAGTGGACCTCGGCTGGGGCTGAGCTTTGTGCCTCAGTTCATCCGTAGGACCCAGGTGATGTTGCCTGGGTGGTCAGAGAAGCAATTCTCAGATGTCTGAGGCCTCTTGTGACTCAAACAGTGAAAGAGAAAAGGTTTGCAAGATGAGAACCAACATTGATGAAGCTCCCGAAGTCCTGAACTTCCTGGGAGCAAGCCCTGTCTGCGAGGGAGATGTGATTAGTACTATTTTGTAAAAGAGGAAACCAAAGCTCAAGAAGCTGAGCAACCTGCCCAAGTTCATAAGGTGGGCAGTGTGCACGGTGCCCAAGTTCACAAGGTGGAACGTGTTGGGGTCCAGGTCAGGCCTGACGTTAGCCACCTCTAATGCCCATGTTCGTTTTACACTTCTGCCCACATCCCCACCCTCTTCTGTGGAATCCCTTGGAACCGCAGTTTGCACTGTTGTTCCAGCCATTACTCTGCACCTGTACACACCAGTCTATACAGGTGTCACCCCGACACCTCCGGCCATCCGCCAAGTCCTGCCGACTCCGTGAATCCCAAGCACCGCCTCTCTTTTCTCTCCCCTGGCTGCTCATCTATTCTGAGTCTCGCTTTTACACTCACCAGATTATTCTTTCTAAATAATCTCCAGCCATGTGACTCCTTATTAAAAACTTTCCCTGGCTTGCCACTGCCCACAGGACACATCCTGGCATTTTAGAAGCTGCTCCCCTAGGCCATAACCTGTGTTTTCAGCTGTTTCTCCTTATGCTGTTCTTCACACAGAAGGGACACAAGCCACTCTCCCTCAGACGCGCCATAATTTCCAGTCTTCACAGCTGTTCTCAAGGGGCCTTTTTAATTATCTTTTCGATCATTTATTCATTCAGTGAAAACTTCCTGAGAACTTACTGTGGGCCAAGCACTACACTGGGAGCTGGGGATGCAGCCGTGAACCAATCAGAAGTCCTTTCCTGCAGGGAATTTACAATCTAGTGCAAGGAGGAAAACAGTCAAAAATCTACATATTAACTAGGTAAATTACATAGTATGTTAGAAGGCCGTGGTTACTGTTCAAAATGAAGAAAAGGTAGGCGAGCAGAGCAAGGAGGACTGGGAATGCCATGGGTGGAGCGGGGATGGTGGGGAGTGTCAAACAGGATGGCTGAGGGCGCCTCCCTGGGAAGGTAACCTTTGGGAGAAGACTTGTCAGAGGTGAGAGAGTGAGCCGTGTGGTGACGAGGGGAGGGGAGGTCCAGGTAGCTGGGCAGCCACAAAAAAGCATGGGTGAGGATGTCGGGAGCAGGTGGGGTCGGGGGAGCTTGTGCTTCCAGCTGAGATAGAGGAGCCAACAGGACCGGATTTACCTTCCTGCCTTAAACAACTAAGTCAAATTATGTGACACAACAGTCTTCTGACATCGGACTACAGACAGCCAGGGAGAGTGACCCCTGAGAGAAGGGACACAAAGGACGTGAGCCTTATGATTGCCCAGCTAACTGCTTGGAGCATTTCCAGGCCACAGCACAAGGCGCAGGTGGGGCCCAAACACAGCCCAGCGGTCCTGCCAAATTGAGCAGAAAGAGCTGAGAATTTGGTTTTAGAGAGACCAAGGAGGCTAGAATTTGCAGGCAGAGGAGCAGACAGGAGAGAGCTGCCTGGAGGGGGGTGAGTGTGGAGAGCTGCAGAGGGGTCCCCGCAAGTCTCAGCTGCACAGCCCTCAGCACCTGCTGTGTGATGCGGGAACCACCTGAGACCAGGGAGAGAGCCAGCAGGAGGGGACAGGCAGAGGGATCCTGAGAGCAGGGCCAGGAACCATCTATGTTCCCAGCAGCCAGGGTGGGAAAATTTCATAACATGTGGGAAGACACCCTAGACTCAAGGTGGCTCTGGTTCCACCATACAGAGTTCAAAGCAAGCCTCAGAAGGGCCAGACTCTCTCCAAATAGTTTAATTATGTTCCAGACAAAGCTCAAGAGTATTTAAAGGAACATTTTTAAAACACTGACCATCCGATGAAAGGCCTGACATCTAATAAAAAATTATCAAGCAGGCAAAGAAGCTGGAGTGTGTGGGAGCCGTGCAGAGGCCACTGTGGCCGGAACAGTGTCCCCGAGGAGAAGAAGTCAGGGGCCAGGCTGCGTCGGTAGTAGAAAGCCCCTGAAGGGACTCTGACCACTCAGGAGCCGGGAAAGATGTTTTCCTTCGTGCCGGCACCACCAGGCTGAAGAGGTCCCCTGCTGTGCTCCAGACTCCCAGGGACCCACCAAGTGAGCAGCCTGTCCTTCCCACGTTAGCCTGCGTGTACGTGAGCCCACTGGTGGGTTTCACACGGCCCGTAGAGGTGTGTCGGTTCAATGGGGAAGCAGGAAAAAGAAGGAGGTACGACAGAAAAAGCAGTTCTGAAAGGAGGACCTGTCCCACTCGGGGCAAGGAAGGACCCGAGGACCGGCTTCAGTCCCGCCTTCCACAGCCACAGATCCAGTGCCTGCAAGATGTGCGGCCCTGGGCACCCTCCTGACCGCCGTGGCTTGTCCGCTTGTTTGGTCAGAGTGAGTAGGGGAGCACCACCTACTTCTAAAGAGAGTTTGAAGCGACTTTGTTTAACAGGCCGGGCACATCAACGCCTCGGAAACAGATCAGAAGTCTAAAGCCACACAATGTGCACCCAAGAGGTACACCCCAAACCCAGGCTGGTATAGTGAACTTCATGATGAATGTAAATGAACGGGCTGCCGAGTGATAAAGAGAGCCGAACCTCATTTTCTTCGTTTGTAAAATGGAATTAATGATCTCTGCCCGGCCTACCCCAAAGAGCTGCCGCAAGGATGATCCAGGCTATGGATGAGGATGTTTCATCCAGGATGCTTCTGGTGCAAATAACAGAAAACTGTACTTAACCAAAGATAGCAGTGACATGCAGAGTGAGGCTTCTCTCTCTCTCCACCCCCTGGGTCTGCTTACTTCTGTGCCAGCTCCGTTCTCAGCCCCTCCACAGTTGTTTCTGGTCCCATCATCACAGCACCAAGTCCAGCAAAAGAGGGAGCCCATTTCCCCAGGAACGCCAACAAAATCCCTGGAAATGTGTCCCCTTTGCCTTGATTGGCTGAGTTGGGTCATGGGCCCATCCCCGAACCAATCACTGTGGCTAGAGGATAGGCTGCCTTGATTGGTTTCATCTAAGTCATGTGACCCAGCCCTGCAGGGAGTCAGCTTCATAGAGAAAGGCTACCAGTAGGGCGGGGGGGATCTGTGTTGGTTTTTCTCTCTTCTGTCCTCCCACAGACCCATTCCCTGTCCTTCCCGGCACCCTGAGAGGCTGATCCTAGAGCTGACATCATGTGGGATCCATTGTCCTCAGGCTTCTGGTTGTGCTTGCCCTGTGGGGAGTACAGGCAGGGGCCTGGAGGCCAAGAGGAGAGAGAGGGCCCAGGGCAGCTCCTGCGCTGCTTTGGTGTGGCACCTCCTGAGCTAGCAGTGCCCCCTCTCCCTGGCCACGGCTTCTCCTATGTGGCTCCCACCCTCGTGAAGCTCTGAGTGTTCTGTTTTTCCCTTTGCACCTTTACTCTGAGGAGCGTAACAGCTCCTGCTCCTGCCTTTGCTAGGCTAGGGGCACATCACTTTCCTTATTTGCTCCCTTGCTGACCCCATGCAGTAAGGAGTCCCTAAGAAGGTCTCTTCTTTTGAACCATCCAGGGTGGATTCTCTTTCCTCCTGAAACCCCACATTCATTGTTTATTACTTCATAACAAGTCATCCCAAAGCAACAATAAACTTCAGTTATCTCACATACTTTCTGTGGGTCAGGAATTCAGGAATGACTTAGCTGAAAGGTGCTGGCTTGGGAGTCTCTCATAACCAGGCAGGCAAGGTATCGGTGGGACCTCAGTGTCCTCCAGCCTACGGGGGCTGGAGGTTCACTTCCAAGACGGCTCACCCACCCGGCTGGCGGGTGGATGCTGGCTGTCGGCAGGAGGGCTCAGTTGCCCACCACGGGGATCTCTCCACAGGGCTGCTCGGTGTCCTTGTGATATGGTGCCTGGCTTCCGCCAGCGAGAGAGATCCAAAGGAAAGCAAGGCTGCAGCTGCAGTGTCTCTATCCGATCTCATCTTGAAATCATGCTCTGCCATTCCTGGAATATCCTCCTGCTGACACAACCCAGCCCTGTCCAGCATGGGAGGCAACTGCACGAAAGTGTGATCGCCAGGAGGTGGAAACCGCTGGGTCCATGTTAGAGTGCATCTGTCGCCGATCCTGACTGACGTGATCCCTAAATTCACATCAGGATACTACCGTCATCCACAGGAGGATTCGTGTCTGAGCAAGAAAAATAAAGTAGGCAGCTATAAATAAGGTGCAAACTCTATAAATATAGGGAATTATGATTCTTGAATTCAGCAGCAGGACCCATAACTTGAGCAGAGGTCTTAGAAGAGCCACAGTGGGTGGGAGGGAGGACCCCGTCAAACTCGGGCCAGCAGTGTTCTAGGAGAAGAGAGACCACCGTCTTGCCCAGAGGGGTTCCTGGGTCTATCTCGCTGGCTTCAGCCCGCCCCACGCCCAGTCTGAAAACAGTTGAAGACACCCACTGTGTTTGCTTCTACTCTGTCCCTGGCATTTCACAGCCTGCCTTCTGGTCTCTGCAGCTAGACGCAGCCTCCTGACCCTCCTCAGCCTGAGACAACCAGTCGGGCTATCAGCGCAGCTGCCTTCTCTCCCGTTCTGTTTTCTCCTCGGCCGCCCTCTGTTGCTTCCCTTCCCAGGAAAATTAATGGAGGGTTTTTTTAGTTGACGGAAGATTTTGAGGTGCAGCCCACAGAGCTAAGTGAATAGTCCCTGCCCCCCCCACCCCGTGAGCCATCTGGGTTCCTTCTGGGGGAACAGAGCCGAGAGGGAGAATGGGCTCTCAATCAGCGGTGCCAGGGACACCTGCCTGCCCACCCAGTCTGCCGTTTCCAAGGTGGGAGATGGGAATGATGACTCATCAGAACTCACAAGTGAGGGCCACCGGGGCTGGGAGGAGCCCGGGAGACTGTCACATCAGTATGCTTTGCCTCGCCACATACATATGCAGTCGTGTGCACGCACGCTGGCACATGCAGACTCACACACAAACCCTCTTACACATGGAGTAACCAAGACACAGTCAGGATTTGGAGAGCTCCCTGCCCAGCCCTTGCAGCTTCTGTGTAAGGGCTTGTCAGCCATCGGGATCTTAGAAAGGCTGTCAGGAAGCTCCGTTTCTCCTGTCCTCGGGTCTAGGATGCCCACAGCTAGCCTCAAGATCCCTTCCCATTCCCAGGGACCCACATTCTGGTGGTCCTGCCACTGCTAAATTCATTCAGGATTTGGACCCTCCCATGATCCTTCGTGTTTTCCTCAGCTCCGAGCCACACTGACTGTGACAACCACGGAAAACAAGAACACCATCCCCTTTTCTGAGGGCCTGTGAGGGGTTCCAGGGAAGATTTGCCGGGCAGGCAGAGGGAAATCTGTACCAGAGAGTGCCATTTGAACAGCTTCAAGCTGGATATTTTGTCTTCACCGCCCAGCCTTCTTTCAGGGACCCATTTTCCTGTGGTCTCTCTCCACCTCCCACTCCTCTCAGGCCTTCTGCCTCTGCAGGAAAAAAGCCTCCCTCCTGTTTTCTCCCCTGATGGCCCTGGCTCCTGCCGGCTCAAGTGTGCGCTGAGGGTCTTCCTGTCCATCCAGGAGACTAGTCAAATTCCTTCCTAGGCAAGACCTTTCTGGGCCTGGCTTTCAGATCTTATAAACTTCATCTCCTGACACATGAAGAGACACTGAACCAAAGAGCTAGGGGATCCCTGGCTAGAATCCCAGAGGCCTACCTGCCAACACAGCGCCCTTCTGACTCACCTGTCCATGAGTCCCCAAGTTCTGCCGGTTATCCATTTAATGCTTCTCTGCCCTGTGCCTCTCTTTCTGCCTGGCCTCTCTGCAGCCCAAGCCCCCTGGCCTCACACCTGGACTGTTGCTGTGCCAGCTGTCTCCTTTGAGCCCTGTCCTGCCCCACCCCGCAGGTCAAGCTGCAGCCCACCCCAGCTTCAAGTGAAGATTCCAACAGATTGCAAATTGCATGTCTCAGACTTTTAGCTCGACTGGTCAGCAATTTGGTTTTCCCAGTGGAGACTAATCTATTTAACAAAAATAGAACATACAGTAAAGCAAAATTAAATATTTCTAATCCTGGGGATGCTTGCATCTGCAAATGACCAGGGAAGAAGGGAGGTTGGAGGCGGGGGCAGAACGCTGGAGGAGGCCTCTTGATGCATGGCTTGAGAGCCAGAAGGCTCCTTTGGCTCAGCCACCCACTGGGGAAGCTGGGCAAAGACCCACTGACCAGTCCAGCCAGCTCCCCTCTGCTGACTGTGCAGGTGAGGGATGGCACTGCCATCCATCCATCTGCCCAAACCGGAGAGCCACTGTCTCCTTTTCCACCTTCCTTCGCCCTCACATTTGGGGATCTCTCAGCCCTGGCGATTCCACCTCCTTCTCATCTTTTGAATCACGGATCCCTCTCCATCCACGTCATTCTCATCTCTCCCTTGGATTCCACAACAGCTTCTGATGGGCTTCTTCCTTGCCACTGGGCTTGCCCTTGTGCCCATCCATTTTCCATGCAGCAGCCAAAGTAGCTTTTTTTTAAGCTTTATTGAGGTATACAAATAGAAATTGTATACATATGTAAGGTATACAACTTGATGATTTGATACACGCATACACTGTGAAATGATCACCACAATCAAGCTCAGTAACATATCCATCACCTCACAGAGTTGCCATTTTCTTTTCTTTTCTTTCTTGTGAGGATACTTAGCATCTCTCCTCTTAGCGAGTTTCAGTACACAGTGCAGCGTTGTCGACTATGGTCACCGTGCGGTCCATCACAGCCCCAGGACTTCTTTGCCCTGCACAGCTGGAAGTGTGTACCCTCTGACCAGCCTCTCCCCATTTCACCACCCCCACCCCCACCTGGCAGCCCCCATGTACTCTCTGCTTCTCTGAGTTTAACTACCGTATAGTCCACACATAAGTGATACCACATAGAATGTGTCTGGCTAATTTCACTCAGCACAGTGCCCTCCAAGTCCATCCATGTTGTCACAAATGGCAGGATTTCCTTCATTTTGAAGAGTGCGTTGGACTTGTTACCTCCTGGTCCAACCCTCCTGGGGCCTCCATTGGGAACATGAGGTTCAAAGCCCTGTCAGAAGTGGTGCCTGCCTTCCTTGCCTCCACCAGCCCCCTACCCCTTACATACCACCCACCAGCAACCTTGCCCTTCCTTCTCGTTCTCCAGAGAGCCAGCTTGCCTCCAAGTCTTTGCAGATACTCTTCCCTCTGCCCAGAACGTTCCCTCTCCCATCCCCTTTGCCTGGTTAACTCACACTGATTCTTCCCTGTCCCATCCAAGCCGTTGCCTCATGAGAAAGGTACCCTTCCCCTGCACTTCCATACCCTCTGTGACCACCCTCTCCTACCAGTTAACACACTGCCTTGTGATTGTTTTTATTTGTAACCTGTCACCTGCATTAGAATGGGAGCTTCTAGAAGACAAGGACTTTGGCTTAGTCATTGTAACTCCCCAGAGTCTGGCATAGCACAGCATGTCCCAGAGGAATCTGTCAACAAATGCAGGATGTGGCAGCTACCCCCTCATTTTATGTGCGAGGAAACCAAGGCCCAGAGAGAGGAAGGAGCATCATTATGGGACATAGGGAGGTGATGACAAAACTGGGACTGGAAGCCCAGGGGACAGAGGCCCCCAGTACTGATATCCCACAGCAGCATCTCGACATCCCATCCCGTGATAACCTCGGGACCTCTGATGACCAGCTGCTCAGTCTTGGGCACTGCTCAGCTCTCAGCCGCTTGTATCAAAGGACGCTGAGCTTTGCTCTTGCCCGGTGTCCTTTCCCTCTCCCTCTGCTTCATAGCTCTCCCTGAGGGCTGTTGCTCCAGTGTCCCCCTAAAACTAGGGAACCTACTTCATTCAACTGAACTCAGTGCGGTTTAAACTAATGGTCTGAACTCCTGCTCCCTCCCAGGCCTTAAAGAGGAAGGAGCACTCTCTTGCCCTTGGGTGCAGGATGGTGTGTGTTGGAGGGGGTGTGGTTTCCATTCCAGCAGGAGACCATTACAATATGTAGCTCAGAGTAGAGGAAGAAGACACAGGCACCTCCTGAGGTGGGGGCAGGGCAGGCACATGCTAGCACCCATCAAGGATGTGCATGGGGAAGGCCATTTTAATTGGGGCCTGACATGTAGGCCTTGTGCTGGGAAGACCAAGTTCTCTAGGGACATGTGGTAGATGGAGGGCTGGGCGTCCAGGGAGAAAGACAGAGGCCCCACCAGGCCTTTCCATCAGTGGGGATTTCATAAGGGGAATTGTTTAAGAGCTGTTGGAAGGAGAAAGAGGTGTAAAAGGAACACTGAGGCAGCAGAGATACCTGCCAGCTGCTGAAACAAGTAGTAACCGATCCTAGGGCTAGAAGAACAAAAGGGAGCCGGGAGGCATCCAGAGCCTGGGAAGGACCGCTGACCCGCCAGGGCAGGCACCGCTCAGGGGTGTGGTGTCACTGGTGCTGGACATGTGGGAAGAAGCTGGAGGCAGGATGCTGACAGGAGCAGGAAAACAGGGACACCTGTGTCCTTCTGTCCTCCTGCATCCCATTCTCCTTCAGAGTCTCCTGTTGGCAGGAGCTCATGGGAAGGGAGCCTGGGAGGCAGGACTCTCAGAGTCCCAGCCCCAGTATCCCAGAGCAGAGGGGAGAAGGGCAACTGGGGAGCCAAGATAACGGGTGGAAAACCAACACAAGCCCCTTCTCTCCCGGCTGTTACTCCCTGGTCTGAAGCCTCCGTTCCTGAGAAGAGTGAAAGCGAGGCAGGTTGCGTTCCCCTTCACGTTCCCAGTAAGGGAGCTTAGTCACTCAGAGGACTGGAGCCAGTTCCTACTGCCTCCTGGGAGCCAGGAGGCAGTTGTTAAATGATCAGGAGTTAGTGATCCAGTTGTTAAATGGCCGACAGCTCGGAGTCTGCCTGGGTGGGGGTATTTACACCAAGGAAATTGGCAAACCTACAAATCGGAGAACCCCACTGTTTCTCCCCAAAAGCCAGTTGTTACACATTTGCCAACACACCCCTGACCATCCACTTTGCCTCCTTCTCTACCTACCTCCTCCTCCCTCCCCTGCCCACAGCTACTTGGGACTGGTTCTTGCACAGGGAGGCCAGAAAGTATGTGGTGAGAGGCAGGAGCCTGAAGTCAGACACATCTGGGTGGGTCCCAGTTCTGTTGCCTCCTGGTTATGTGACCCTAGGCATATGTCTTAACCTCCCAGACACTCAATTTCCTCCTCTGTCAAACCAAGGTAATAATAATACATAGATCACCCCACTGGGGTTGTTAGAATTGATTAATAAAGGAGAACCCCAGAAAAAAATCGTAGGAAACATACACCAACATCTCAGCAGAAATTAAAAATGACTGAAAGAATGTTCTCTCTGCATGCTCCGCAGAATGAACCCTGAGAACAGCGATGAGAAGGGCATCGGCCCAGGTCCTCCTAGGAAATGGCAGAGCACAGCCTGGACCGGTGTCTCCAGGCCCCGTGTTCGTTGCTCTTTCCCTTGTTCTAAGTTAAGGGGAAATGCGCTTATGCTCACACAGATCTCTGGCGCTCATTCAGGAAAACTCAAAGCTGTCAGTAAAAATTAATCTATTCCAAGAGAGAGTATTATTGTGTTGGTGATGATGTTGCTATTTTTGCCTGTACAAATGTGCATCCTTATAATATCCTTTCAAAAAAAGTTTTTAATAAAATTTTCCTTTTATTAAAATAATACATGCTCATTATAGGATATTGAAAAGTAAAAAGAAGAAAAAGTCATAATCACACAGCCCAGGACCAACTGGTGTTAACATTTTGACTTTGTGGGAAAGGTTTTTACATAATTGCCAACATACTGTATATATAATTTTTATCTTGTCTTTTTGACTTAGTATGGTATTAGTTAGGATAAGTAACACTAGCTGCTATGACAAAAAATGTCTCAGAATCTCAGTGAGTTAGCACAGTAGAAATTTATTTCTCTCTTATTCAAAGTCCAACGTAGTTGTTTCTGGTTGGTGGGGAGCCTTTCCATACAGTGGTTCATAGACCTGGGCTGCTCTGTTTTGTGTCCCCACTGTCCCCTAGGCCGCTGAGTTCTGTAATAGATGCTGTTAATCTAGTTAGCAGATGGGGGAAGTGAAGGAGCATGAACAGTCTTGTGGGAGGTTTTCAGGGGCCAGACCTGGCATAGTATCTACCACTTCTACCTACATACCATCGGCTAGAACTGTCACATGGCCATACCTAATTGTAAGGGAGGCTGGAAAATGCAGTCTAACCATGTGCCCAGGAAGAAAAGGAAATGGATTTGGTGAACAGCTAGCCAGTATCTGGCACAATCAGATTATCACTTTTTCCAGTCTTTTGTAGCTTTTATAATGTCATGTTCAAGTCTGTGTAATTCAAGTCACCCTTGTGTAAAACCCTCCAGTGACTTGCTCCCCTTGCATTCAAAAAGAGGCCCAGCATCCCTGATGCAGCCCATGAGGCTCTGTGTGACCTTGTACCTGTCCGTCTTGCCAGTTACACTCCATGCTCATCGCCTCCTCAATGACCACTTTTAGCTCCACAGGCCTTTTTCAGCTTCTTCACTTTCTCCATCTCTTTCCTGCCTCAGGACCTTTACACTTGCAATTTCCTCTTCCCAGGATGCTCTTCCCCTCCCTCTTAACTAATCCTTTGGGTCTCAGTACAAATGCCACCTCCCCAGAAAAGCCCTCCTTGACCCCTCAGTCAAATGAGGGTCTTGTTGTAGTTGTCTCCCTGTTTCTTCCTCCATGTCACAGATTATAGTTTGTAATTATATGTCTGTCAGTGTTTTTGCTATTTAACGTCTGTATCTCCCATCGGACTGCAAGCTCCATGCAGTCTAGGGCCGTACCGACTTTGCCCACTCTTTGTCTGGTGCCTCCCTGGCACGTGCCCAGCACACGTTAGGTGCTCAGCGGTGCTGGTTGACTGGCAGCATGTGTCACGATATTCTATCGTGTGTCTATCCCACACCATTTATGTCACTATTGTCCTGCTTCTTGGACAGTTTCTTCACTTCCGATACTTTGTTAGTCTAAACAAGCCTGACTCTTGTATTGTTACTGAAAGGAAAGACAGGGGGCAGGTCCTGCCGCTCTTGGGCCATCCACCCTGCCATCTCCTCTTGGTCTTCACTCCTCTCCACTGTGCCCAGCCCTGCCCGAGGTCGCTTGCTTTGTGACTGGTCAACACTCGAGCCCTCTGGGCTGTGTGATCATGGCCCCCCAGAAGGACGCCCCTCCATTTACTGCCGATCAGCAGAAGGGTGGCAGTGGGAGCAGACCACACCCCCCTCCTGCCCCTCCTTACTTCCCTGCAAACCAACTGCTGGAGACTCAGTAGCTAGATCAGACTTTGCTCAAGGCTTGGGCCTGTGGAAAGACCTTCCAGTGTAAGAAAGTAGTTTTAAATAGTATACAAAGTTTGACTTGACCTATAGCCCAAGGGGACTTGCAGGAAAAAGAGCATTTTTCACCTTTGCCGAATGTGTGCGTGGGTGTACCCAGTTGTTTGGTGTTTCACTTTCAAGTCCTATCATCCCTTGGGAAAGAGAAGTCGCCTTCTTCTTCAAGCCCACATCATGAGGCCCTCGACCCGCATCTGACCAGCAGTCTGATCCCAGTGCTCTCTCAGAGTCCCTGCTGTTTGAGATCAGTCAGGGTCTAGGTGCAGGGGTGGCAGCAGAGTGGTCCGAGGTGGGCTCAGACCACCCACACCGATAGCAATGTGCTTCCCCATCTGAGGAACCAACCAGGGTCCTCTGTCGTGCTTCCATTTCCTTAGACATTTTGCTGCCTGAGTGACCCGTCAGGGCACGTGTTGTATCCCCATAGCAGAAATCAAACAGTCAGGTGAGCATGCGTGTTCACGCCTCCCAAAGACAAACACCACTGCCCAGGGGCAAGAGCGCAGCCAGGGTCCGGTTGAGGCGGGAGATCCTTCCCTAAATGCATGCATGGTGATCTGCAGAGACTGGGTCCCTCGGTGGGCCCAGGCTTCCAGAAACAAGGCTGATCCCAGTGAGTCCTCTCTCCGTCTTGGCCTGCAGTTCCAGCCAGACAGCAGGTTATTTCCAGGGCAGGGCGTCTCTGAGAGAGACCGGCACGGGGCTTGACCCATACAATTCATAAACTGTCATTGCAGTGGAGTTTACTCATGCTTAGTAGTGAAACATTCAAGATGAACAATGGAAACAATTAAATTTTCCAAGAGGAGGCTGCTGAATCCTACTGGCTGCTGGAATCCTGAGAGTACGTTTTACTCTCCACTGATTTTTCTGGGGACTCAGAACGAACATCAGGTGGAATTTTACCAACTCAGATTACCCGGAGGGATTATAAGAGTAAATCTTTATTGTGCCCCATCCCCGGGTTATGCCCTTGTCACAATCGTCTACTTTACCCCTCACAAACAATCCTGAGGAGCCGGTATTGTTCGTACTGTTGTTTAAATGGAACTGATGCTCAGAAAGACTCAGCGACTGTCCAAGGTCACGCTGACGTCCGTGTTTACTCTTGTCTGGTGAATGCTGCATCTCCGTTTTTTTCCGCCTTATCTTATGCATTCTGAAGATTTCTCTGAAAGAGAAAATGCCGCGTTACGGCTCCCAGTTCAGCCTAAACTGTTGGTTTGGGTCGGCTTTTTATGAAACGGCTTGCTTCCCTTGACATGGTCAACGTCCTTTTCAGGAAAACAAAAATCCTTATAAATTATCCACTTGGGGTTTTACCTCCGTTATTTTATTTTCATCCCCGATGAGCCCCGTGGCCATTCTTACAAACTCCTCAGAAGGCAGAATTCACAACCCATCAGCACGCAGTCGAGAAAACGGAAACCACGTCAGGCATTTCACAGGGAGACTTAAAACAGGAAACTGGTCACAACTTCGGTGGACAGGATGGAGGTGCTGTCACTGGAGAAAAGTGCTCACGGAAATGGCCGATCCCCCTGGGCTGGAGGAACAGAACGGGGAGCGGCGTGGCCCCTGCCTCTGAGATGCCTAGGGCGGGCTGTTGTCTCGCCGACTCGATTGGTGATGGTTTCTAACGTGTGAGGAGTGTATACGAATGTCCACAGCCATGATTGGAATGCAGATAAAGTAATGGGGACCCAAGCACGCTGGTCGCTGGGGTTCCTGCAACTATGTTGTCTACTGTTCTGGAGAGCCCCCCCCACCGGCCCCTGAGCAGGCAGCCAGGAGGGCCCCCACACTGCCAGTGCAGGGTGGCTGAGGCCCACGGACACCTGCAGTCACTCAGCGCTCCTGCTGCGGCAACCAAGGCAGAAAAAAATAGATTTTCCCTTATGCACACTTTCTAATCTCCCATGAATGCTGCTCATTAGCAGAATCTAAATGGAAACCAGCAGGCAGGGGATTTTGGGAAATGTGGTTTCCAGGCTTTGGGCCCCTGCAGCACAGGGGGGTACAGAGTAAGTATGGGTTGTGAGCAATAGACAGATATCAGCTATCACCCCAGCCAGAGCTGCCAGACTCCACTGCTTTGGATCAATCACATGGATTGATCTCGAGTGGATGTGATGGTCCTCAGTTACAGCCCTGGGATTGCACACGGCAGGAGCTTACGGAGAGTCATGGCATTTATACACAAATAAAGAATACATGTGTGGGGACGAGAGGGAAAAAACCCTGCTCCAGCTGGGGTCTAGCAGAGCACTGCCGGCCCACCGGCCTGGCTGAACTGCCCAGCCACAGCGAAGCCGGAGCAGTGTCGGTGCCATGCCGGCCTCATTCAGAATCCACAGCCTCCTCCCTCAGGCTCCTTCAGGTGGCAAGAAATAGTTCCAGGGACCCGTGATGGCAAGTGTCTTAGGTTGGGTTACCCAGGAAACCTTCTGAGACAAAGACTAGTGTACAGGAAGTTTATCAAGGCGTGTCCTCAGGAACAAACCCTGAAGGGGAGGAAGGGAAGCAGGGGCAGGCAGGCAGGCAGGGGCATGTTGAAGTGTGGTGCAGCCGCAGCCACATCACGGGGCCTCTGGGTCCCGTAGTCCTTCACAGGGGTCCCTAATTGGGGGGTGGGGGCTAGAACTATGTCCTTTCACAGTGACTGTTGGGTGTAGGCTGGCCCCCAGGAAGGAGCATACCCTTAATTGACATCTTCGGGTGCAGGGCAACTCGGCAGCAACCCGGATGTCAGCTGCCGGGTAACGAGTGTCTCTGTCCCGAGGGGACATCAGGCAGCACACCACGCATCCACTGCTCAGTGTGGGAGGGGTAGAATGAAAGTCCACTGCTGCTCAGGCCACAGTGCTCAGCCACCTCGGCGACGCCCTCTGGGCTGGTAAGAGAGAATCTGGCCACCACCCCAGCCTAAGCCGCCGTCACCTCACATCTGGGTTGCTGGCTGCCAGAAACCCCCAGTGTCTCTGCTTCCTCATTTGCCGCACTACCACCCATTTGCTACGTGACAGCCAGAGCAATCTCCTTGAATATTAACTCAGATCACAGTATGTGCTTGCTTAAGCCCCTCCCCTAGGCTCTCGGCTGCGCTCCAGAGCGCCATCACGACCTCCAGGTAGAAGGTGATCTGGCCAGCTCACCTCCCCACTCCCAGGCTGGCCCCTCCTGTTCCTTTCCCACCTGAGGGCACGGCTTTCCCTGTGCCTGGAGCTTCTCCTTCTCACCACGCAGGCCTCGGTGCCTACCTCCCCTCTGCAGTGAGGTCTCTCCCACCTGCGCATAGACTGGCTCCCCTCTCCAAGCCATTCCCTTTTCATTTCCTCCAAGCCCTCTCCACTCACTGAAGTTATCTTATTCGTTTATTGGCAAACTTGTTTGGTCTGTTCCTCCTAACTAAATACAAAGCTCTGAAAAAGCAGGAGTCAGCACCCACAAGAGTACCTGGCACAGGGTAGGTAAATATTTGTGCAACTTTGTGTGAATGGACCACCTTCTCATCCGGAGGGCAGAATTTCATGAAAATCACCTGATCGGTGTGTGGCCTTTCCTCGTGTCCAGTCTCAAAGAGGTTGTCCTGGCTGGGACAACAGTCCCTGTCCTGTCAGCCATGGTCAGGGTAGCAGAGTTGGCCTCAGTGGTCAAACCCAGCAGGTGCCACGGTGACTCCTTCAGGAAAGAGCCACGGGACGCACCTTCCTCAGACGGGGGCTTTGCAGAGCTTCTTGGCTTCTTCTCTGGTGCAGACCCTCAGCACAGCCAGTTAGTTACCCACCTGTGTGTGTACCGTGACTCAGTGCCCCAGAGTTCTCAGATTTCTCCCAGGGCAGACCAGACCGCGCAGTGTGGCTCGAGAACTCAGTGGCCTGGGGGCTGATGTTTCTGAGAGATGACAACACCTTGGATAAAGGTCCAACAGTTCACTCTTTCACCAGTGGAAATCATGCAACATGGAGAGTCTCTTCCCAAGGGCTGGAAAGCCTCCTGGTGCTGAAAAACCTTTTTTATTTCAGCTCTCTTCTATGAAACATTTTTTAATAAAATGACTACTGCCATTTAATGAGTGCCTGTTGTAGACAAGGCGCTATGCTAGGTCCATAACTCAGACCTGGCCTCCTCGACTGCATTACCTGAGAAATTAAAGAGCTAAAGAAAAAAATGATTATTGTGAGTAAACTAAAGTGTGACAGGTCTTAACTTCAAAGGCGAACTAATTCATTCTGTTCAAAAGTAAAGGGAGCAAAAAAGAAAAGGGAGATTCTTTCTCATCCCCACCCCATACTCCATTCCGTTGAAGCTTTGAACACTATTGCATATGCCTTTTGCAATAATTTAACTCATAAGGACTCTGCAGAATTTGTCCGCATTTTATATCTAGAAGTCATTGGAATTCCTCAAAGCTTGGCAGGAGACGGGTGAATTAGGGAGATCTCCACCCTGGTCAGATAAAGACATGTCCTCCTTGGGGACCAGGTCTGCATCCTTCCCGCCCATGCACAGTGCATTTGCATAAAAATGATCCTCTTTGGAAGGTGTTCTGTGTTTTTCACTCATCCCTAGAAATGAAATCACAGCTCCTGTCTCCCCTTACACTGAAGTGTTTTCACACGTCAGGGGATTGCTTACCGGCACCTAAATATAGAATTCCGTGGGCATTGATTTCAAACTGATACTACTCACAGCTGTCTTCAGGATTTCAAAAAGGTGTCAAAGTGGCCTTAGAAGGTGTTTCTTGTTCCGAGAACAGGTTGAGTGATTGTCTCTCTGTGCCAGAAGCCGGGGGGCCTCAGACTTCATGTTTCCACCAAAGGAAGATGCTTTCTGGCACTTTCTCCCGAGGTTTCAGCAGGATCTGAATTTGGGCTGTTACCCAATGGCGTAAGAGAACAACTGAGTGTAAAGCAGTATGCCTTCAAGACCATTTCTTTTCCTGACTTCTCAATATGGAAAGATGATGGGGAGGAATTTATTTCTGGACCAGAAACAGCATGCTATCGTGAAATAGCACAGTCATTAACATCAAACTCGAGTCTGAACTCCAGCGGCTTACAGTAGTGACCTCACATAAAATGCATAATCTCCCTCGGTCAGTTTCTTGATTTGTAAAATCAAGATGTTCCCCTTTCCACCCAAGCTTGTCATAAGATCCACTGATGTCATGTTTGTCCATTTCCTTGCCTGGTTGCAGAAGTTTAGGCGGCCCATAAATTGGCAAGGAGAGAGACCACAGTCCTTCTTCATGTTCCCAGTGTGTTTTGCTCAGCATCTGGAACCCTGGCATCAGCCAACAAAGCAGATGTGCAAATGACACTCATTATCTTTAGCCCCCGAGGTCCTTCATGAAGGTGCTCAGCTGCCTGTGACACTAGTCATGTCACAGGCTCAAGAAGCTTAATTTTGTGCTGCCCCATAGCCCTGTTATAATTGGGGCTGATGTCATCACTCCAGGAGAACTTATAAAAACATTCTCTGCTCTTAATAAGAAATGCTAACCAACCTCCAGCCCCCTTCCGGTGCTCCAGACAAATCGCCTCAACAAAGCTACACATCCTTACGGGTGGGGCATGGGTGAGTCAGGGCCAGGCTCCGTGGGCCTCACCCCTGCCTCTGTCTCGCCGGCACCCTGGAACACCTTGGTCCAGGTTATCATGGGACATGTGGATGTTTAATGAATAGCTGGGGTGATGATGATGATGCATATCTCAGCTTTAATTCACCTGTGTTAGTTCCATTATGGATTCTGTGCTCCTTAAATTAACCAGATAAAGGGACACAACCAGTTTAAAAACCATTCATTTAATTTTGCATCTGGGGTCTAGCAGGATCTAGCAGGAGCCTGTTTTTCCTCTCATATTAATAACTGCATTGCACAGTTAATGAATTTCAGTGGAGATCAGTAGCGTCAGAGCTAACACGGCATTTCTCTTCTGTTCTTCTTTGTTTCGTTTGTTCTGTTTTTAGGGTCAAGTTGTGTTCCGGAACGGGGAGAGAATGGGGACCATTAAATTTACTCAATTTCAAGGTAGGCTTTTGGATGCTGCTTCTTTCTACTTGATGAATTCTGTATTCAGGGATGTCGTTTTATGCAATAAAAATACATCAAAACAAATGAAAGTATGATGTTCCCGATAAGAGAAATCAACGTCAGTGGCAAACACTTCTCCGTGAAAACATTAGTTTCAACGTATTTAGACTATTTTTTCCCAGCTGTGTGACTTTTCAGGCCAGTTCAGTCTCCCCACATGATTCTGAGAGACCCATGAAATTGGAGGGGAGGTGCAGGGAGCAGTAAGTCATTTCCAATGTTCTGGGAAACCTTGCACTGTTTCCGTGTTTGATTATAGAAACACTCAGACTGTGAAGTTGACAGAGCAGCATAGCGAGCCCATCCAGCCACCCCGCAGCGCCAACCCTGTCGACCTGTGGCCAGTTTTGCTCTCTCTTGACTCCCGCTGTCACCCCCGCCCTTGTTTGCTGCGATGTGGCGAAGCAGCTCCCAGACGTGATCTCATTTCAATCTACAAATCCTGCAGTATGCATTTCTATGAGATAAGGACTTTTTAAAGCACAACCACAATACTGTTATCACACTTGAAGCATTTAGCAATTATTAATATCCTTTTATTTCCAGTCTATGTTGATTCTCCAATTATCCCAAAAATGTCTCTACAGCTGGTTTGTTGGAGAATCCACACAAGGTCCATTCTTTGTGCTTGGTTAGTGTTCTCTATAGTTTCTTTTTATCCACAAGCACCTCACACATGGGCCATGTATTTTCTTTTAAGAAACCAAGTCATTTGTTGGACGTTTTGAAATTTTTTTTATTGATTGATTTTAGAGAGAAGAAGGGGAATGGGGAGAGGGAGACACAGAGAAACAGTGATTTGTTTCTCCACTTATTTGTGCATTCATTGGCTGCTGCTTTTATGTGTGCTGACATGAGATCAAACCCACAACCTTGGCTTATTGGAATGGCACCGCAACCAACTGAGCTGCCCGGCCAGGGCTGTTGGAATTTGCTGCTGTCAGTGTTGGAAGGGGCTCAGAAAACATCCCAACCAAGTTTCCTATGTGATAAGGAGTTTCCTATGTGCAGAGAGACAGTGGCTTGTCAGAGCCCCCAGGGCACCCATGATGAGTAGGGGTGGGCACTCCTCAAGGCAGACACCTCAGTGCAGCTCAGTACGGTCCTTAGGAGGGTCGTTAGCCAAAAGCGCTAGATAGGTCATTCATCGATGCTGTGTTTTTCAGCACCTGGATATTTCTGAAAGCTGTGCCTCTGTGTCAGCTCACTTTGAGCAGATCCCAAAGTCATCCAGGGGAAGGCAAGAAGTAAAATCAGGTTACTCAGATTCATTCAGACAAATCCCCACTGGATTCAGATCAATCAAGCGAGGTGTCCTTGGGTACTATCGCTCCGTAATGCAATCTTGTAGATTTACCCATTTGTCTTCCTGTGGCAGGTAATTGAAACGCATGTCAGCTCACTGGCGTGCACAAAAGATGTAATTTTAGGCAAACGTAATTATTTTCCCATTTGTTAAGTCTTACTTCTTCATTGCTTGAACAAAGTAAGCATGTTGGCAAAGATATTTACCTTTTCTTTTTTTGAGTGATTGCAACGAAATTCTCTTGTCACCTTTCCAGGTCTCAAATGATATGATTCTAGGGGAATATTTTGTAAAATATTGATTGGCCAATCACAGCTACAAGTGCATGCCAATTTTACTGCCTTTTCTTCCCCCAGTGTTAGGGTTAGATACCAAACCCAGTGACTGCTTTCAGGCACTCACTAGGGAAGCAACTGTGACAGACAGTAGTTGGGGTGGGTTTGACCCACCAGAGTTAAGTCACTGTACAACATCAGGCAGGTGACCTCACCTCTCTGAGCACTGATGTCCTCAGCTGTCGAATAAGAACATAATCCTACCTATCTTCTTAGGATCTGGGAAGAGCTAGATGAGATCATACAGATAAATATGTGCATGGATTTCTTGCTCAGCATGTAGTAGTGATTCTGATGAACACTTTGTCAGAAATGATGACACTTTTCTGGGGCAAATCCAGGTTTCCTTGGTGAGTTGCAGCCCCATGGATGCCTTCTTGTCTGCCTACCCCTACAGCTGATACACATGACGATACATAGGCTGTCAGAGGGGCAGGGCCTCAGAGATGACCTTGTCGCACTACTGCGTGGAATAAATGGGGAAGCTGGGGCCCCAGGAAGGGAGGTGCCCCCCAGGGACATGCAGCTGATCAGTGGCAGTGCCAGCCACTGCCCGAGTGTTCTCCCTTCACCACATTTGTGTTTTGCTTTTACCGACTGTCAGAGCTGGGACTGGCAGATAACTCCTATTTGCGCGTTTTTCAAACAGACGTTGATCCTGTTGACAGAGGGATGCTGTGCTCAGGGCACGTTCAGATCAGCGCAATAGTTAGTTATCCACACCCACAGGGTTGCAGAGGAGCCTTGTCTGCTAGGGTGGAGGAATATTGCACAGGGCCTCTAAGCCAGAAGGGCTTCCGGTTATTGCCTCGTGTCACAGAGGGGAAGGAAACTGAGGCCCAGACAGAAGAACGGACTTGCTTGGGGTGGGCCTGACTCACGTGAGACAATGAGTTCATTCCTTCTCTTCTCTGGCTTCCCGCTTCCCCTCCGAGGGAAGCTGGTCCAGACTCTGTCTTCTGGGACCTCTGGGAATTTACCCAGAAGATAGGCCTGCACCCACCCCAGGGGTCACCAGCTCCTAAATCACCTCATGCCATTGGCCTTGCAAAAGGCTTCTCAGTAGAGTCACCATGTTATTTTCTGCCACGTCCTTCATGCTGTCTGTCCCCGTTTGTTTCTCTCTCCCTTGCCTCCTACCCTCTTACTTACAGGGGACAGTGGGTGGCAGGATTCATGACAGAGCTGACTTACAAAGAGCCAGCCCCAGCATGGGGAGGTGGGGGGAGGGGAGGAGGCTCCTTTTGTAAGATCTGCTCCTGGGCAAGTCACTTCATGTCCCTAAGCCTTAGCCTTCTCCTCTGGACGGTGGGAGAGCATCAATGCCAGCCCTGCCTGCCTCGTGGGGCAGGTTTAAGGGCCAAATGAGATTTTGCTCTGTAAACTCTAGTTCTGGGAAGCTACTCACATTACCAGCATGCTGCCTGGCTCCTGGCTGGCTCTGGGTAAATGCTTACTGAATTAGTTAGTGATGTAGCTTGTGCAAGTTTAAGAACATCTTCATTTACTCATGGTTTCCCATGACGTAAGTCAAGGCAGAGTGTCTGGTCAACAGCCGTCAGCCTTGACAGCAGAAATGTGAACCGAAGCAAATTCACGATGGCGGCCATTGTTGTTCCAGGCTGGAGGAACTACATTTCGCAAACTTAGGAGAGCTGGATAAACAGAACCATTCTAAAATAATGTGTCAGGCCTAACCCCATGGATCCTCTTGAGACGGAGGCATTTTTTAATTTAGAGAGGATTTTAGAACCCTAAGAATGGTCTTCCTCATCCTCAGTTTCCCTCCATTTACTCCGTCCACTCCCAAGGGTTCCCAGAGCCCTTACATCTCATCAGGACAGTCCTAGGGGGCAGGTGTGGTAGATGCCACCCAGTGGCCCACCCATAGCTCCTGAGCATCCCTGGTTCCAGAATAAACGTTTTACTAAGAGCACCTGCAGCTCTCACCCAGCGCAAGGAACAGGTCAGATGTCCAGGGAATTAACGCTTTCAGGGCCCGCCCTGAGCCAGGGATGGATGGGAAATGGAGGCCAGATCCCTTCCTGTCCTTCCCCTTGCGTGGAAACTCCCAAGCACTCCAATGTATGTTCCAGTCTGTCCCTAGATGTCAGCTGAGGACAACCCCAGTAGGATTGTGCCTCAGTTGCCTTCCCGGAAACCTGCTCATTAATGCACCTTGTACTGGCTCCCTGCTCTTCCCTGTCTCACCTCCCTGAACCCCTATCAGCGTGTCCGAGAATGACCTTCCAGATGAATTCCATGCATTCTTACCTTTGTCTTGGGCACTATTCTAAGGGCGCTACCCGTGGCTCTAGTTAAGACAGGTATTATCATCCTGTTGGCCACACTCAGGCTAGTGGTGCTAGCCTGAACGCCTTTCAACTCAAAGTTCAGAGCACCTCCCCCATATCGTTGCTGACTTCCCCTAAACCATGTTAGATGAGGATGAATACTATGGAACTGGGATTTTTTTTATTCCTTATGAAAGGAAAGAATTCATGTTACTGCCAAAGTCTAAACATGGCTCAGAATTTGCAGCAGGGAAGGAAGTTGAGCGAAGCCATGATTAGAGCCTTGTTTGTGCTGGTCGTCGTGAGATCCCCGCATCTGCGCTCTCGCTCACTGTCCCCCCTTCATTAGGCCCGTTTGTAAGAATCTCGGTGAGCGATGATGATGTGCTTGAATTTCGCACTGCTTCTGTGTAGCATAAAAGACTCAGCCTTTGGAATTTTATAGTTCAGCACCTGATTTGAAGGGACGGGGTCTTCTACTGCTCTAACAACAAAATTGTCGTTCAGAATGTGCCTAGTGACGTGTAGGCTTGTCCTCCCCATTTGCAGACATTGATTGCCATTTGGTCTTCGGGGTAACATACAGTTCTATTCAGTGCAAATTTCCTGAGCATCTGCCAGGCACTTTACCAAGTCCTCTGGGGGACGTCAAGTTGAATAAGAAATGCCCCTTGCTCTCCCACACCCACCAGGGGCTGCATAATCTCTCTGGCCAAGTGCCAGTACCTATGAATGCAGGAAGATAATTTCCCAGAACTTACTAGAAAACTTTCGGTGCAAGTTTGACCCCAGTCTGAGACTCTGAGGCTGATTTTTAATATCACTTTCCTCTGTCTAGGCATGTGTGGTGGCTCTCTTCACCGAGCCACGCATTTTGAAAGGCCAGTTTGTTGACTGCCACTCGGCTTGATGTAATTTGAGTGGAGACATAGCCCATCCAACTGCAGGATACACAGGCAGGGATGTGGGTCAGCAGGAATAGGAAGACACGTGAATGTGGGTCCTTTCAGGCGGAAAGCCTGACCCTGACCTTGACACCTCCCAGCCCTCGCCATCCAGGGCTTATCTGTCAGGAAGCCCAAGGAAGTGACTCAGAAGGCAGAATTATTTAGCAGACCTTGTGTTTCATTGAACCTCAGCCTCTCCATGTTGAAGGGAGCCCTGTCTCTCCTTTGCAGCATTAGCTCTGCTTGAATGCTCCTGGTGACGGAGAATTCATCTCCTATCATGTAGAAAGGATGTGAGCTCTGAAGCAGGCTTGTCTAATTGTCAGTAGCTAGGCACTGTGGCTTCATTTCTCTGAGCCATCATTTCAGTATTTATTTAAAAATAGTAAAATACAAGGTGATCATTTTCCTTGCCTTGAATGGGATGGCAAAATTCAATGTTATGAGGCTGTGAATGTTCCTGGCTTGGTGACTGTCACCGCGGAGGGCCATGCAACTTTGGCTTCCTTCTTCTCTCCTGGGCACTCTTGACAATGACTCCAGATTTACCACTTTCTAGAATTTCTTGAGAAAAGTACAATCTTACTTCCTGAGGACACATTTCACACTTTATATAATATCATTAGTACGTGAAAGCCCCTCTTGTTTGTTTTGTTTGTTTGTTTAAACTCTTCTTTATTTTCAGCCCCCATCCTTACCTCCCTTAATGAAAGGTAGGCGCTCTAAGTGTTTAATACATATGTTGTGTTTTTACAAAATGCAGTATATTACTGTCTTTTGTGTATATGCAGGATCCAGCATAAATCACACCCTTTTTTATTACACAATCATAAGCGTGTAATTCTGTACACGATATCACACTCAGGCACAGCACATGACGTTTTAGGTGAAATGTTCAAGTTAAAACTCTAAGTTATTCCACCCGTCTTATTCCCCTACCAACCACACTCAAGCAGGTGTCACTTCCGCCGGACCACATATTTTGAATTAATGTCAGTGCAGCCAAACCACACATCTTTCCTGCTTCTTTGCCCCCCACTCAGCACTTTGTTTCCTAAGACGCCTCCGCATTCCTGGTGTGCATCTAGCCTGTGGCTTTCACTGCTCAGCCATGGGGCACCCCCCTGCACCCACCCACTCTCCCAGCGACAGGCACCCAGCTCACCTCAACTGTCTGCCTCCACTGATGATGAGGGTCCTTGTACACGACCCCTTCTAGACCCCACTGGGCAGAAGTGTTGGGTTGGAAGGTGTGTGAACGCTGAACATGCCCAAAACCTGCCAGATCTCTGTCAGTGCCCGTCCCCACTCCCATTGGCGCAGGGACTCCTGTGTCCCCACTTCCCACCGACACTTGGGGTTCCCAGACCTCTCATTTATGCCAATCTAAAGGCATAACGTAATATGCCATGGTTTCAGATATTACTTCTTTGCTTACTAATGAGTTTGGACATTCGTTCCTGTGCTTGTTAAGATGTGTGTTCCTCGTCTGCTCTGATCTTTTGACCCCTGTTATTTTGAGGGTGCTGTATTTTCCTTGTTGATTTGCAAGAGTTTTTTCTTTTTTATATAATCTAGGTATCATTCCCTCGTTAGGCTTTAGGCTTTGCAAACATTGTCTCCATTTGGTCACTTGTCTGTAAACTTTAAGTCCTTATTGAGCAGAAATTCTCAGTTTTGATGTGGTTACGTTCCTTTTGGTTCTGGTTCTGTGGTTTGGGCTTTTGAAGTTGCTGAACCATCATCTCCTGGCACCTGCATGCCAGGTGCTGGCTGGGCACAGAGGGTGCTGCCCCCAGGGAGCCCTCGGCCCAGTTAGGAGCGGACTCAGGACCCCACCTATGGGTGTGATACCTGAGGGCATTTAGAGGAGGGGCATTTGGCTCCACCTACCAAATTCTAGAAAGGCTGTCTGGGAAAGGTGGCACCTGAGATGCGTTCCAGAAGACTAGTAAAAGTTAGCAAGAGGAAGAGAGAAGAGACGTTCTAGGTGCAGATAACCTGTTGTATTCGTCTGTGTCCGGTGTTCCCTCAGGCACTACTTAGCTTTTGCCCCTGGGCCAGTCTGAGTGAGTCAATGGACACATCTGTCCTTGGCCAATATCCTCTTGGCCTGTTAAAAAAAACCTCAAAACAGTAGTCAATGAAGTTAACTTATTAAAATTGTGGCGGAGGCACGTTGTCTGGGGAGGCAGACATGGGTGCGTGAGAACTCAGGCCAAGGGAGCTCAAGTCCCTCTCTGCTTGGTGCTGCTTCGGTCCGCTGCCACCCAAGGGAGAGGAGTGACCCTGTAGGTTCTCTCCACAGGGACCACAATGGAGATAGGGGTGGGCTTCCTGACAAATGGCGGGCCATCCTGGAGGAGAGCAGAATCAAAGCCTGAAATGGCTGCATTCCCATCTCTGAAGAACCACCAGGAGCCGGAGCTGATGTGATGCACGGCCCCTAGGCAGAGCCAGGACCTGTGAGGGGAAGCCTCAGGGAACAGCTTTCAGCTTGAAATGACGAAGACCCTTCAAAGCAGCTACAAAATCATCAAACAAGAGTTGGAAGCTACAGCGATCTCCCCATCCAGGCCTCTCGCTGGAGCAAGACCCAGGCAGGCGCCAGGATCTGTCCAGGGCTCCTCACAGCGGATGGCAGAGCCAAGATGAGCTCCAAGCGTCTCTCTCTCCCAGTCAGAGCTCTTTCTATCTGAATTTGGGAGGAATTTTTTGCGGGCGCATGTCCTAGAATGGAGTAATCTTAGAGCATCTTTGACTTTCATGGAGCCAAGAGCAAGATCATCTTTTGTTTTAAACCTCAGAGTTATACGTAGAGTCTGTTTGCTTAGGAGAACAATTAAACCTTAAAGGACGCGTACAGCTTCCTCAGTTCAGATGTAGAGCCAACTGAGGACCAGTAGGCATTTGGCAGTGAGGAGAGGAGAGCCCTTGTAGCAGGATGTGGGGACCCAGCTAAGCAGGACGTCAGCGACCCTACAGCTGGTTCTCCCACCGGGCCAGCTGCAGGGCAGATGGGAGGCCGAGTCACCCGGTGATTGCAGCCACTTCCAGCCATCTCCTGGGTGCCCGCAGGCCCCTGGCCAGTGAGTATTTTCACACTGGACGTTTTTTTAGCAGTCTGCTCTTCACCGGTGGGACCTACCATCCAAACCCAAGGTTTGAACGGTGCACTTTTTAAAAGAGAACACTCCATGTCTGCACACAGCAAGGAGCCGGTGCTGTTCTGCAGGGACAGGGCCCTGGTCTCTCAGTGTCTTAGCCTCTGAGGACAGAAGGTGTTGCTTGAAGAGCCCTCAGTGTAATCCGGCGGTTCTCAGCTCTCACGTGCATCAGGGTCCACTTAGGGGGCTTTTAAAAATACTGCCACCCAGGATCCACCCTCAGGGGTTCTGATATCACAGGTCCACGCCAGGACCAGTCGTCTGTCTTTTCTAGAAGTTCCCCAGGTCACCCTCATGCCTGGCCAGGCTGAGAGCCACTGGAACCCCTGCAGTGCAGTTTGCAGATGGAGAGACTGAGTCCCAGAGACACAACGGTCTGTCCAGGGTCACACAGTGAGTCGGTGACAACCTGCAGCAGAGCCTGTGGGGCAGGGCAGTCCACGGTGACAGACCCAGTGCTGCAGCCCCTCTCCCTCTGCTCGATACCCGCTGCCTCCCAACCCCCAGTGGAGCTTTCTGTCTGCCCACAAATCCCCTGGTCCACAGTCCGCAAGGCCAATCTGTATCCAAGTGAGCAGTTAGCATTGTTTGTACAATGGAGTTAGCACACAGTGCAAGAGTTAGAAGTTGGAGGTGCTGGGCGCCTATCACGGTCACCACCACCTGGGCCGCGGTGGATGGAAGAACACGGGGAGCACCGTTCTTCCACCTTCAGACCCCGGAGGGGCTCTGGGCAGGGCACAGGGGGCAAGACTCCATGCTGCCTGGACGTCAGAAGCAAGACTTCAAGTTCCACTCAGGAACCTACCTGCTGGCAGGAATCACAAAGCCTGGGCACACCTGGGGCATTGCTCCAACAAGAGGGGCTGTCACCCAGAACCCTGAGTTCACAGAAAATGAGGTGTTGGATGGGGAGGAGCAGTACCTCTGGGAAGGCTTCCTGGAAGAGGTCGATAAAGTTTGGACATGTTGGTTTGGCAGAGGGAAGAGAAAGCCCCCTTTCCAAGCAGCGGACCATTGTGGGAAACCAATAGCAGTAAGAAAACATGGGGAGTGTTTGGGGACCTGGCAAATAGTCCACAGTGACTTTTGTCATGACTCAAATAACTATAATTTATTGAACACTTACTATTAGTTAGGCCCAAGCCAGAAATTGCCTGTACCTTCCTCTCTTACTCTCATAGCCACCCTGGAAGTGACAGCCACCTGCTCACAGGGTGCAAGCTGGGAGGGAGGTATTGCCTGCACATGGGAATAATGATTACCTCCCTGGTAGGGCTGGGCGAGGCTGCGGTCACTAAACCACAGGGTCAGAGATAATGAATTTTTCTTAATCGTTGTGTCTCCTGATGCCAGCACAGATGTCCAAGGCCTCCTTGGTCAGGATGAGGAAATAACCTCATCTTCCACCACCTACACTGATGTTTTTGAGGGGTTGTTTATTATGAAATATCTCAGGCTGGGTCTGGCGTGCAGGTAGGCACTCAGTAAGTGTGGGCTGAATGACCAGTAGCCCTGTTCGGTATGGGTGGGGAAAGTGCTCTGAATCCAGAACTACAGGACCCAAGTTCAGGCGCCCACTTGGTTGGTGCCCAGCCCACAGCCCTGAGCATGCACTTCACCTATGCGAGGCTCCTCCCTCATCTACAGACTAGGGTGAATTATACCCAACTCGTGGTTTGCTGTGAGCCCTTAAATGCAAGGTGTGAAGCGCCTGTGAGCCTCCAGACACCGCCCCCAGGGAGAGATTGTGGTGATTATGGTCATGGTGGGAAGCGGAGTATTATTTTGGTGCCATGGGACTACAGCAGGGCCTGTGACTCAGAGGGGTGGGCTGTGTGGCTGGGGGCGAGGCGGGGGCCAGCCACACCACTTCCCGGCTCCGGTGATTTATTCTGATCAGCCTGAATATTTCATGCACTGCCTCCCCACGCCAAATAAATAAATCAGGGCCTCCTGTTCAGGGTGGGTAGTGGGGGAACAGGAACTGTGGAGACTGAGACTTCAAAAAGGCCCAAGCCAGGATGCTGGAGCTCCCAGCAGGGTCTGCTAATATGACATTTAGGAGCTGGGTGCCCCAAGTAAGCAACAGCTGCCTGCACAATGTGATCCCCCCCCTTTTGGGGGGAGACCTTTGCGGGAGAAGGAAGTGACTTTTACAGCCCAATTTTCCACCCGCTGTCAAAGGAATGCAGGCAGAAGGGTGGCCAGCCAATAGGATTCCCGGTTCCATTTCCCAATGTTTTTAGGGGGCAGCAGGGTACCTGCATTTCACTATGAGCCAGAGCCAGAGCCAGGCAGGCCCTCTGGTCACATGGCATTTTGAGGGCCAGGGTCTGCAGTTCTGGGGACCCGCCTGCCCTGCGGGTGGGCATTCCTCTCTGTAGTTAATACACTCAGGAGGCACAGGGGTCCATGGGGTGGTCAGCTGCACTCGGAACTGTCACCTCTCAGGGATCCCATCAAGGCAGCCCCATGTCAGGGAAGAGCATGGGCTGTGGAAATAGTCCTTGCTTTGAACCTGGGCTCTGTTCTTAGTGTCAGTGGGACCCTGGGCAAAGGCACAACCTACCCAAGCCTCAGTTTCCCCATCTGTAAAGTGAAACTGAAGCCACCTACTCCACTCAACTGTGCGAACTGAAAACTGGCATAGAAAATTCCTAGCCTAGATCCGGGCACACCATGGAGCTCAGTGAATCCCCTCAACCCTTCCTTGCCCACTCCCTACCCCTGTCAAAGCCTGCTCTGCCCTGGGGGCTCCTTTCTCTGCTCCCACACATGTTCCCTTTGGTCCTCTGCCTCTAACTCCACCTCTTCCTGGGTCTGTGTTATCTGTGGTCACCAATATCCCCCACATGCCAAATCCACTGATCCCCTGCTCAAGGGGCATGTTGTCCCAGCCTCTCGGTGGCATGTGACATTGCTGGCCAGCTCCATGGTGAAATTATCTCTTTCCTTGACTTCTACAATGTTCACTCTGCTGGTGTCCTGGCCACTTCTTCCTAGTGTCCCCTAGAGGTTGGCACTCTCCAAGAGTATGTCCTTGGTCCTCTTCACTTCTCACTTGGCCCTGTCCCTGGGAGTGTCCTTGCTGCCCTCTGCTCCAACTCCCAGCTACATGCTGATGGCCACGTGTCGCTCTCCCCAGCCCAGAGTCAAGGGCATCTCCACCCCAATGATCCATAGGCGCCTCAGGCTCAGCACATTCAAACAGGAACTTACCATCTTTCCACATTAGTTGCTCTCCTCCTGGTTTCTCCGCTGGGGAACAGCATCCGGGCCCCCAGGCACTCACTTCACTCCCCCGTTCCCCGTCTTTTCCACCCACTGATCACCCAGTTGTCCAGATTTTACCTGGGAAAAAAGAAACCATTGTCAGATCTAATTACTAGTCTCCATTCCTCCTGCCACCGCCCTGGTCCAGTGATCTAAAGCCACCAACAGAATAGTATCTAGGATGAAGGTAAATTCAAATGTATCACTTGGTCTAAAAATACACCTGAACAAGTACATATGCAGGAAACTGTGCCCAGCATGAAAGCAAAGCAGCGTATCCTTTGAAAGATGCTAATGCCCCCTCAGAACGCATTCGCAGAGATATAATGTGCAGAATGAAGGAGGGCATGGTCTCCTCTACTTGCTGCTGACCAGATCACACCAGAAGTATGCTGGTCAGTCACTGGGTCTACATTGCATCAGACAGACAGTGACATTGTGGCGTGTGGCCCAAGGAAGGGCCTGGGTAGTGTGAGAAGCAGAAGTGATATAAGATGGGGTTGGGGGTTAGTGTCAGGGGGTGATCTGTCTTTGTCTTCAAGCTCTAGGGCTGTCCTGGGGCAGAGGGAGCAGAGGTAGTCAGTGTGGTCCTGAGGGCAGCGGTAGATGACAGGGGAATGTCACTGAGACGCCATTCAGCTCAGTGACCAGGAAGGACTTGGTAACGGGCAGAGAATCCAGGTCTGGGGGAGTGGGCTCCCTATCTGTACAAGTACAGCAAAGGACAGACGACCAGTTGACAAGACAAAGTGAGAGAGTGTTTGTTTTAGCCCAGGTCAGGCCAGAAGTTTTGTGATTCTACCGGGGGACAGGAAGGGCCTGCAAGAATATCGCCAGGGCCTGTGGGGAGAGCCAGAGCTGGGGAGGGGCACCCAGACACAAACACAGGGCTCGGACCTAACCAGCCACTATCTATTGCTTCCACAGACAGCAGGGAGGTGAAGGTGGGCGAGTACAACGCTGTGGCCGACACCCTGGAGATCATCAACGACACCATTAGGTTCCAAGGTAAGGCAGGTGGGCTTTTTGGAGGAGGGGGTCTGCTCAATTGCTCCAGAGCCTGGATATTATCTGAGGGTTAAGGACAAGCTCAGAGTCCTCAGTTTTATAGGGAGGAGGGGACATCCTCTTCTCTCAGCACATGCACTCACTCACTGAGCACAGGGTCTGCATCACTCACGTGGGAGCTGGATTCCAGCTCCTGGGATGGGTCACTGGAATTTGTATGAGTGCTGGCTTTCACCAAGGCATCTGTGTTAAACGTGGTCCAGCTAAATCTAGCTCTGTCTCTTCCCCTGGGAAAGGACTTGGTTGGGTTGGTAATAAAGCCTCTCCACATGCTACTCTTTCCTCTTGAGATTCTTCAGCTGAAGAACTCCTCAGCTTCTAGAACCAGATCAAATAACATCTCTTCTGTCCAGCCTTCCCTGATTGCCCCCCAATGGGCTAATGGCTCCCTTCTCTTGGCATTCACAGTTTTTTGTCTCTGCCTTTACCATGGCCACTATCACTTTGTATTAAAATTTCTAGATTGTTGGACCATGAACTTTCTGACTGGATCTTGTTTGGTTTTAAATTCCAGGCACCAGCCAGGGTCTGGCACATGTTGGATATTCAGTGATATTTTAGGGAAAAATGAATACATGATTGATCAAATGAGTGGATGGGTTGGTGGGTGAATAAATGAATGAACAGGTATTAGTCACTGAAGTAATGGGTAGATGGATGAATGAGTGGGTGAATGAGTGGATGGACGGATGGATGGATGGATGGATGGGCGGATGGGCTTAACCAGTCTTAACCCCCTTGAATCCATTTTGCCCTGCACAGTCATGCCATGCCTTTGCCATCATGTCATGCTGAAGATGCCCCGCCTCTGCTCGGAGCCCTTCTGGTGCCCTTCGCTCACAGCAAGAGGCCTCACTCCATGTGGGGAGCCCAAGGCCTCCATGAAGGCACCCCTCCTCACTTCTCCACCCTTTCTTTCAGATCTCCCCAACCAAACTGCTTACAGTTCCTCAGATACACCGAAACACCACCATGCCTTTGCCTCTGCCGGGCTTTCTGCCCAGAAGGCCCTCTCCTCCTTGTCTTCCTGGTGAACAACCACCTGTGCATCGTCCTTTCTGTGGAGTCTTGCTGACTCCAACAGGCCGAACTACACTCTGCTTCCCGCTTCCCGCTCAGGCCTCCCGGTGCCTGATCACATCAGCCACCCAGATGCTGGCACTGGAGGCATTTTCCATGGTGTTGGGTAGAGCACGGGCTTCGGAGTCAGGCAGATCTGGGTTCAAACCCTGCCAGTTTTGCCACCTCTAAAAGGGCTATAAAAGCCATTTAACGCCTAGAAAACTGTTGCCCACTCCCACCCCACCCACCAAGATGGGAATCATCTTTTCTATCCGGGAGATTGCTGGGTGGACCAACCGAGCCAAGCTCTATGAGGTGCTTAGCCCATAGTAAGCATTCAGTAAATGTCACTGCTTGTTACTGCCTTTTTCTTTGTGCGTGGCTAATGTGTAAGTTCCTTGAGGACAGGGACTGTGTCTTGTTTATCTTCGCATCACTGGTGCCCAGCGCTGGGCCTGGTGGTGGCAGGAGGGTATTGATGATGTTGGCCATCATTAGTGATGATGCATGAGGAATAGGGAAAGGGGAAGGACTGGCGAAAATGGGTGAATAATGAGTGGATGGACCAAATAAGGTGCTAAATAGGAAACTCAGGGCCGCTGTTGTTGCCAGCACTTCTGACAAGTCGTTACCGTTTGGCTTGCGTGAGGTCTCAGGGCGGACCCTGGGGAGGCACCCTTTCGGGGGCAGGGAAGGTGGCGTGGGGAGGAGGGGCCGTTGTCAGCTTTCTTGAGCTGTTCCTGCACAAACGACTAGTGGTCACGGTCATCAGGTAACATTTGATCCAAACCTCGCCCCCTTTCTCAGTGCCCGGACAGGGGTTTCTCTCCAGCCAAGAGCTCATGGGTGCCCCCAGGATGGCCCTGGTGTGTGGGAGCCAGAAGTCACCTGAGCCTGCCTAATGCAACCCAGAGGACAGGTGGGCAGAGGGAAAGTGAGGAATAGGGGAGGGCGTTTCCAGATGCTGAGCTGTCACTGGAAGCTAGAGATGGGCCTACCTCAGTCACCTGGTGTCTGCCTTTGCCCTGACATTTTAGTCCTTGAAGCCACCCCTTATAAAAACCTCTTGGAATTGCTCAAAGCTTTCCATTCACCATGCCAGCAGGTTCCTAGCTACTTTCGAACCTGGCAACTTCCCTAGACTGTCAAGATGGTTCAAATGCCTCTTATCTGCTGAGTGTTTCCAAACACGCTTGAACTTGTTAGCAGAGTTTTTTAACACAGATGTTCAGGAGAGCTCTCAACCCCTGCAGCAACATCTGCCCATCCTCTGCCTTTCTCCTGGGAAAGGCTGGCACCCATGGCACGGCCTGGGGTGGGGGCAGTCATCGCGACCCCTGATGGGCTCCTTGGGGCTCCCAGGTTCAGCCAGGCCCAGGCGCCTGGCTGATTCCACACATTCCTACTGGAAGGAAAAGTCCCAGCATGTCACAGATCTACAGCAGAAACCTGACCTGAAACAGCAGCTGAGAAAGAGGATTTGCGAGAAGTGGGGGGGGGGGAGTCCCTCTATCTGTCCGCCCAAGCCACCCTGTGCTGGGTAAAACTAGAACAGGACAGTTGTGCCAGCTCCTATAAAGATGAGTGTGCTCTGCGTCCCTCAGGGCTTCCCAGGTCCCTGGTGCCCTTGAAGAATGAGCAGGGACAGGTCTGCAGTCACAGAGACGCAGAGTCCCGCAGTTTCAGTCTGGTCCTGGCATGGCAGGGGGGGGAGGGCGTGCAGGCAGCTTCCACCCCCCACAGTTAGCGAGTCCTATGAAAATGGAAAATCAGAAAGAGTTTTTATAACACAACATCCTTGAGGCAGAAAATCCGCAGCCAGAGCACACACACATCTCCGAGGAACTGGCAGGCAGGGCGTCCGCCCTGTTGAGGGATGGTCATTGTCATCTGTTGGCACAGAGTCCTTGAAGCCAAAGCCAAGTTCCTCACTCCCAGTGACACCCAGGTACCCACTCTGGCACCCAGCCCTGCCCCTTCTGAGCCACTGCTACCTTTGGGGATAAATGGCAATGGTTTTTCAACAGGATAATTAGACCAAATCAAATTCTAGTCTTCTAATGGCTATTAAATGCATCACAAACCCTTTATTGATTCTCTCTAGGGAAAGAAATAAGTCCTGGCTGAAGCTTTCTGCTGGGCAGGCTGGCCGACCACCAGCACTCGCTTACCCAGTAGACGTGCCCCACACAGAGTTCAGGCATGGGTGACAGACGTCCGGGAATCCAGGCCAAGTGGCTCCCAGACACTGACCTTACTGAGCTCAGCTGATGCCTTTTTTTTGGCCTTCTAGGATCCGAACCCCCAAAAGACAAGACTATCATCCTGGAGCAGCTCCGGAAGATCTCCCTACCTCTCTACAGCATCCTCTCTGCCCTCACCATCCTGGGCATGATCATGGCCAGCGCTTTTCTCTTTTTCAACATCAAGAACCGGAACCAGAAGTAAGTCGCTCGCGCCCTCCCCTTGGATCATGCCTTCTGGATCGACAGACCTCACGGACAAAGTGTAGGAACATCACGTGGCAGATTCTCCAGGGGCACAGAAGACCTTAGGGCAGTTTTCTAAAGCATGCCGTTCAGTCTCTGGGATGTTGTTACATGTTTCCCAAGCATGTGTGCATGCTCACACACGTGCACACACATGTACACACAGAGGCAGGGCTGTTCACCAAGGCCCCCATCCAAGGCCACGCTGCTGCTGGTGGCAGAGTCTGTCCCCTTGGTTCCGGGTCTTGATTCTGTTTCTGTCACACATGCCCTTCACTCTCCCGAGGAGAGTGGCTCGCTTTCTGAGTTATTCTGATCAGTTCTCAGGGAGACAGGCCACCACCGCAGGTGGTGGTGTTTACCAAGCCCAGGCAGCTCCTGTGGTTTCCCCAGCAAATCCCTGATCCCAGCCCCCTGCCTCGTTGGGGGAGAGGCCGAGCAGGGACCTGGAGCGGGGCCTTCATGGTCCCAGGCTCAGCACCCACCCGTGGGCAGCGTGGCTCTGTCATTGTGCCCAGAAGCCACACTGCGGGGCCTCCAGGGCTGCCAGCAGCGAGCCTGATTCCAGGAGAACAGCTGTTGCTCTTCTCTCTGTAAAGAAGGAAGCTCCAAGCTCTAGATATTTTTTGCTGGGGTGTTGCTGTTTTTTTTGGGGGGGTGGGGGGGTTTGGTAGCTGCTGCTTAGGCCAAACCTATTTCCTAAAGAACAAAAAAAAGTTTTATTCACCTGTTTTTAATTTAATTTATCACCAGTAGCACATGTACTGCCACCAAAAAAACAATTGAAGCATCTTTTGTCCACTGTGCACAGGCCTTACACGATGAGCCTTTGGCACAAGGCCGGGGCACGCAGGTCTCAACATTAGGTCCCCTTCCTGCAAGCTTCAAGAATTCCCATCACAACGGCGAGTCACCCCTATCCTAAGTCTAAACTCCTTTAATTCCTTAACTACCCATCTTGGCACCCTGGGGGAAATTATCATCACTCTTTCCAGCACCCTGGCACCCATGTGAATTTTTGACCGGCTTTGCAGATTTAAACCCCCCTCACTTCTGTCTTCCTAAATGCTACCTATTCATTAAGGCCCCCTCCTCTGGGAAGGGTGCCCAACTCCTGGCCTCTCCCCTCCTCAGTTCCCTGAGATAATAAGAACGAAAGTGCCTTAGCAGGTCGTGGTTTGCAAAAGGACCTTCAGGAACCCAGTCTCCTCTCAGCTTCACATGTGCCCCAGTCCGTGTGATCGGCGCTTTTAGAGGTGAGGAAGCTCAGCCGCTAATCGCCTTGCCAACAGCGTGCCTCTGGAGGCTACAGGGGCCATGCACTGGACCCATCGCTCCCAACTCGAAAGGCCGCATAAGTGGTCCACAATTTACAGCAGGCTTTTTCCTCTCTTTACCACTTTGATGTCACGTTACACTTTTTGAATGTGGAAGGATTAGTAAAAGTACATAATGCAAAGGAAAATGTTCAGGGAACAATTGACCGTAATTACAATCTGCAAAAGAACACCTGGATCATGGGGTACCTGAAAACCCAAGGTGTTCTGAGCATATTGTGCTGGGGGAGCCAGCTGATGGTTTAACCCAGTCCTGGCTTGCTGGGCAGCTGGGAGCCACGGCGGAATTCCTGACGGGAGTGAGAGAGAAGAATGTGGAGTTTGGGAGTATAAAAACTGCCCCCCACAGCAGCCTGATGCAGAGGGGTAAGGGGTGCGGTTAAGGACTCCACTGTCCACCTCCATCACCTGGTGACTGGGAGAGGTGTGTTGCCCACACGTGTGGCCCTCTTTGTGCACGGGACACTGTGAGCTTCAGGCAGCCAAAGTGGATGCTCACTCGCCACAGTTCCTGAGCAGACCTGAGTCTCACCAGGAGACCGCCCAGACCTGGTCTGCTCAGCACAGGGGAGTGTGGTGGGGCCCTCTTCCCCCTCACTGCGGGTGGGTGCTCAGTCTAAACGCAGGGTTCTCTAGATTTGGCCTGTCTTCTCAGTCCCAGCCACAGAAGCCTGTTGACTTAACGTTTGTGTGTGAACTAAAAACAAGTGGTTGAAGAAGCTGCTGTTATAAGCTGTCCCTAGAGAAGTGGCAGGTGAACTTGACCAAGGAGGCAGGAGAATCAACAACTAGAAATTGATAGCTGTCCGGGGTCCTTTCGTGCGGGGGAAACAGCCCCCCAGTAGGTGGCACAGTCTTGGGGAGAGGGGAGTGGTGGAGACCCGGACTTACCTTTTTCTCTGCCCCCCCCAGCCTTCACAGCCGTGTGCACAGTCAAACCAGTCAAAGGAACAGCCGCACTGCTGGCTCTGCTCACTCTAGTGTCTCCTTCCCCTGCCAGGCTGATAAAGATGTCAAGTCCCTACATGAACAACCTCATCATCCTGGGAGGGATGCTCTCCTATGCATCCATCTTTCTCTTTGGCCTTGATGGGTCCTTTGTCTCTGAGAAGACCTTCGAAACCCTTTGCACAGTAAGTCGTTCTGCTTGTTCCAATGGAATGTGGTCTAAGGTTTTCTTGGTGGCCTCAGCCGTTAGAAACACACGTGCAAACCCAGAAATGCATGAAGGCCCATGAACAGGCAAAAGACCATCCCCTCAGCTGTTCACACAACTCAGCGGGCAGTAGTTGTTGCTTTCAGAGCAGAATGGACTTAGGGTTACCAGTCAAATTAAGAGTATGGATCTGAGGGCGGACTGCCTGGGGCAGGGGGGAGTAGGGGCAGAATGGAGAGAACTAGAACAGAAGTTTTTTAAAAGTTAAAAAATACTTTACCTTCTATAGGCTAATAAAAAAATTATGGATTTGGCAGGCCGCTGCTAGAAGACAGCCCACTGAGGAGTGGCTGGATAACCTAGAAAAGTGAGGGAGAAAAATGACCACCCAGGGCCGTTGGAGAAGGAACGAATCTGCCCACTGCCCCCGGTAACCGTTGTAGAATACAAGGAGAGAAGTCTGTATGGATCACTTCGAGTCCTGTAGAAAAGATCGTAATCCTTATTGTCTACTTAAGTAGTGTTTCTCAACCATGTTTTCCTACTCCCCGCCCTGCAACAAGCCTTTTTACACTTTCCTCACTAACATCCCCACATAAAAATGTAATACCGAAGACATACATACCATATGTGTATCTTCAGTTTCTACAGAACGAGGAGTATTTTTTCCCATTCAAGTCCCAGTGTTTGGCTCCCTTGGGAACTGTATCACCCCCTCCCCAATGAAAATGCATATACTTAAGGAACCCAAAACAGTATACCTCATCTATGATATTGTAGAAATACTATTTTGAAAGTTAATGAGCACGTCTTGAGTGGTTGCCCAGTTGTTGTTGTTGTAAGGAGTTTATACATCAGCGGTTGACGACCGTGTAGCCCTGATCTCGGTGGAAAGTAGCGTCAGCTTACTTTTTTTAAGAGGAGAATGACCTGCTGAGATTTATTTCTGGTCTTCAACGACTGTGATCTCTCAAAAACTGGGTTTGCTCTGGCCGGTGTAGCTCCGTTTGTTGGAACAGCGTCCAGTGGACTGAAGGGTCGAGGGTTCATTTCCCAGTCAGGGCACATACCCAGGTTGCGGGTTCAATCCTTGGTCAGGGCACATATGAGAAGGCAGCTGGTTAATGTTTCTCTCATATCAGTGTTTCTCTCTCTCTCTCTCTCTTTCTCTCCCCACCCCCTCAAAAGCAATGAAAAAATATCCTTAGGTGAGAATTTTAAACTTTTTTAAAATTAAAAATAAGTTTAAAAAATAACTGGGGCCCTGCCCAGTGTGGCTCAGTGGGTTGAGCACCGTCCCGCAAAGCGAAGGTTGCTGGTTTGATTCCCAGTCAGGACACATACCTGGGTCGCAGGTTCGGTCCCTGGCTGGAGCATGTACAAGAGGCAACCAGTCGATGTTTTTCTCCCTTTCTCTCTCCCTCCCTTGTTGCTGAGAGCAACATAGGCCCCCTTTTTGCAAAGTAGACTCTTTTAGGTTATATTTCTGCTCTAAAGTCTCAGTGTCGCCCACTAGAGGAGCCCTAATACTTGCTGCAGGGCACCACCCTGCCCCCTTGGACTTTCTGGGATGCATCGGCTCCCTGTGTTCTGGACAGCAGGAGGAAAGGAGGGAGCCCCTGGAATCCTGTGTTGAACATGATGATGCTCCTCTGATTTCTGCAGATTCTTAGATGAACTGACTCTTATAGAGTCAGGAATTGTTAATGCTACCAGTGACTTCAAGGTGAATCATTTAGCAATTGAGCTGGAACCTTTCAAACACACTTACTTTGTTCGAAAGTTTCCATTTGAGAAGTGGGGGGTCGTGCCCCAATACCCCAGGCGGGTGGTGAGGTCAGGGGGCTACTCAGGCATCCGTCCTCTCTGGGTGGACCAGGTGTTGGACTGGGAGGGCCCTCAAACCCCATGTACTGCGGGGCTCACTCAGTTCCAGCTTCCCATTCAGAGTCCTTATTCCAAGGCCAGCACTGGCCCCTCTGTGTTATTCTGCCTGTTTGGGGATTAAGAAAGAGAATTCATAAGTCACATCTACCCCACGAGCCTGGCATCAGCGTGCCTAGAGTTCTGAGAAGCCGAGCTGCTCAGAGGTCCTTGTGGCTGTGAACTTGTGGGTTTTGTCCTTCAAGAGTGTGACCCCATGGCACAAGGATGATGACCTCAGTACGTGGAAGTCTTGCCCATTTTAGGGAAGGTGCAAAGTCTATTAAGTCTCCTACATTTCTGCATCGGCATGACTGGTGTGCCCTGGGGACCCTTGCACTTTCCTGGGTGCCGTGTGTGTCCGTGGGCAGCTTTCCTGGGCACCAGTGAGGCCTGAGCCAGGGGCTGCTCCCGAGGCACCCTGAAGAAGCTAAGTGAGAACAGGGTTCCCTCTCCCCTCTGTGCTGGGAACACCCTCCCAAAGCGTGAGGAGGCCATGATGATAGTGTTGGTGGGGGCTGGTTTGGACTCTTCTAACTGACACAGCGCTCTGCCCCCTCCGTGCATCCCTGAGAGCTGAGAGCTGACCTTAGTCTCCCCGCCGAGAATACAGGCAGCTGGACTCTACCCTGTCCCTCCTGGGGGCCCCTGTGTGTCAGCCACTCACCACCCTGCCCTCGGAGAGGCCCGTCCTCCTGGAAAGAAGCTCTTGACTTCCATCCTTGCTCACAAGCCCAGGTGCTTTCTGGGGTTTGACCTGAATCCCTCAAACACTGCGTGACGCAGGCTAGAGAGCAAAAAAAGGGACATCCCCCACACCCGGGATTTTTCTTTTAATGAAGCCTGACATTCTATTCTGGGAGTTGTGCTCATTTGTGCAAGGGGAAGGCTGTCCTGGGAAGACTGGCAAGGCGGTATGAATAAACCATAAAGTGCTTCCCAAACCAGCATTAGCTCTGCACACGAGGTCCCTGGGAGGCCATCAGGGCCCGGTTCTCCCCGCCCCTGAGGATTCGTTTATTTGCAGTCAGGGCTGCTTCAGAGGCTCTGCAGAGGGGAGCCCACATTCATGACTGTGGGGAAAGGCATCGATTACTGGCTCGGGATTGAATTGGGTCAGCACGAATGTGCGCCGGGGTCACTTCTTTAATAATTCCCAGCACTGCCCAAGAAGGGAAACTGAAAGCTCTGGGGTTTAGCGCCCAAACAGTAGGGCCCGGTGGGTGCAGTCCGGGTTGTGCTCCAGCTGCTATTCGGGGGTCGGCTGCTCTGTTCCACTTGCTGCCTTGGTCTCCGTTCTCCCCAGGCCTAGGAAGCTGCCCCAGTAAACTCCCACCCATGGGGTGCAGGGGTGGAAGCAGGGCCACCTGGTTCAGTGAGCACAGATCCCAAACAACAGCCCGGGTTTCTCTCCCGCCTCCTACGCTTATTAGCTCCAACTATGGCAAGTGCCTCAGCGTCTCTGAGCCTCGGTATTGTCATCTGTAAAGTGGGCCTAACGGATGCAGGATTGTGGCGTGCATTAAATGAGATAATTCAGACAAGCTGCCTAGAGCATAGGGCGACTCTGGGAGGGGGGAGGGAAAAGGGGTAGGCACCTTTCGCCTTGTCACTGTATCATTTCCTGGGGTCTTGCCCTGTGCTCTGTAGGAAATCTTGCAGGACAAAGGACACGGTGCACCATGAAGCCAGCTTCCAATGTGCAACAATATGAGACACAATTCAGTCTGCTCAGTATGGAAACTAAACAAAGATAAACTATGAGCATCAGAAGAAACCTATGGCAGTCCCAAGCCAATGTCTCTCTAGGGGCTGTGCCTCTGCTCAGAAGAGCCATTAAATCTCTGACAGGGCGGTGGGTGGTGTGTGAGCGTGTGCACACATACCCAGCTACTGCTGGGGAAGCAGCTACACTCAGTTCCCCTCCCCCACTCCTTCTGACCCTTTCCGGAATCTTCCCAGCCTGGTTTCAGCAAGTCTTGCAAATAGCTCCAGCTACACCGCGCTGTCTCCCTGGACACTGTGTGGGTGGTGGAATCACCATAGCAACGTGGCCCCTGTGGGCATGGAGCTGCCTGTGAGGACAGTGTTGAGTGTGGGCCAGAGCCCGGGCGCCAGGTGGGTGGGGAGGCCCCATCACACTGACCTGACTCAGGAGTCCCAGCCCCTGGTAGCCCGGAGAGGGGGTAGGAGGGTGGGGAAGAGGAAGGGCACCCATCGTCTCTATAGCATCTTAGGCAGGAACCGCAGCAGGAGCATGGAGGGTAGGGAGGGGCTCTGCAGTGAGATGAGAAGACTCAGGTGGGTCTTCGCTTCCATCGAGCGCAGGTCTCAACAGCTTCAGGCACCCTCAGATCATTCCTGGTGGTGGAGCACATTACTGCCCCGAGCCTGCGCCCCCGTGAAGCTCAGTCCTCTCTGCTGTGGTTCACCAAGGCCAGGTGCTGCCAGGTGCAGCATTTCCTTCAAATCCCCACAACCACCTGGCAAGGCCAGGTTCACTGCCCCCACTTTATAGGACGGAAAGCTGGAACTCAGTCCTCATGGCCAAGTGGCAAGAGTGAAGTTGGGAACTAGCGCTGGGGGACTCCGAAGACATCTGAGACATTTCATTCATCTTTTTCTTTTTCGAGAAAGATTTTTATTTTTTTTTTAAAGCTAGTGTGTACCGGGAGAAACAGATCAACTAAATTCTCAGGGCTGTGGTCAGCGCAGATCCCAACCAAAATTTTTGTCCATTCAGATTTTCAAAAATTGAGATGCAATTCATATGCCATAAACATTCACCTCCTAAGGTGTGCAGTTCAGTTAAGGTGATAACAGGGTGGTGACAGTTAAATGAGGTCGTGTGTGTAAAGCACTTAGTGTCTGGTGCATAATCAGATCCACAAATGGTAGCCATTTCCTGTGAATGAATGAGTGAGTGAGTAAGTGAGTGATGGGACTCTGGCTGGGGAATTGTGTTCACCTCCGGACATCACTGAGAGGCACTGATAAAGCAGAGTAAACTTGGGATGAAGAAGAGCCTGGACAACGGGGTTGGTGCTGGTCTACTGCGTGTAGGTGTACCCATGGCGACTTCTGGCCTTACATGGCCTTGCTCTGCCAGAACAGTGCCTGAGTCACAGCCCAGCCGCTTTACCTCTGCTGCCTGGAGTGCTGAAAGGGCCTCAGGACAGGCCGTGAGGGACGTAGGAATGACACAGGTGTGGTCTCTGAGGACACTCAGACATGAGTCGTCAGCCACTGGAGTCTGAAGTAAGAGCCAGGAGAAGCCGGTTCAGCCCAGGGCTGCTCTAGCGTCAGCTCAAAGGAGCATGCGTGGCTCAGCCTCAGCTCTCCCAGCTGCCCGCCCTGGCCGACAAGCCTGACTCCTTCACTTACTTTTTTTACTTTTTGTCGAAGTAAAGATATACATACCAAAGTATATATAGCTCAATGAGTTGTCACAAACTAAACTCAACTATGAATCCAGCATAGAGATCAAGAAGCAGACCGTTACTAGCATCCCGCAAGTCCTTCCTACCCCTTCCAGCTGCCATCTACACCCTCCTGAGGGGTAACCATACCGACTTCTACCTGCACAGATAGTGCTGCTCAGCCTGGCAAGGGCAGATTCTGGCTCAGTAGGTCTGGGGAGGGGCAGGCCTGAGATGCCGCATCTGTAACAAGCTCCCAGCTGACCCTGAGGCCACGTCCACAGACCATAGAGTAGCAAGGTCCTGACTAGAACCCATGCTTTGTGTTTGTCTCTTGGAAACTGTCATGTAAGAGAATGAAAGTACTACAACCTTGTCGCGTGAGCATGAACCGGGGGCAAGGAGAGAGGATGCAGGGCAGTCCCCTCCCAAGACGTGGGGTTGCATGCTGGGTCCTGAAGCAGCCATTCACCTGCTCACAGGTGTAGGAATGGGCTCAGGGTGGGCAGCTACTGGGGAGGGAGGGGCCGTGGGGGCCCAGGCAGTGGGCTGGGGAGCATTACGCCCTCTTCCAGCCCCCCTGGAGATGCTAGGGTTTTCTGACTCGGACTCAAGAGGTACAGGCTCCCGGGGAACTCCCAGCTGGCCTCCCAGTAACTTCGAGTCTAGTAGGAATTACTGATACCTTCAGTGGAAAGACCATAAATATCTGTGATATTTTTTTGCTGAGGGATTTTCTTTCTGAGGCAGTTGAAAGATAATATCATGTGGTTTTGGGGGCCACTTTACATGCGATGCTGTGTTTCTGCGGCTGGTCGTGGGTAAGTGCTCTGTGATGTCAGAAGGCGGTCGAGGGCCAGGCCAGGAGATGCCCACACAGTTTGATGGTGGCCTTGCCTGGCAGGTCAGACCAGCTGAGGGGGGCGGCCACAGGGACTGGCACTGGGCCGACTACAGCTCCCTTCCCAACCGCAGTGGCCTCTTCACCCCTATCCCCTCTGTCCCCAGCCATCTAAGGCCTTCTGTTATGAAGAGTTCTCTGGCTTCCAGACTCTCCAGCCCATGAGTAGATGATGTCGTCCTTTTCTGCACACCTTCAGGTGGGCCACTCCTGGCTCTTATAATTTATTCATTTATGTGATGACGTTTCCAAGGCACCACTATATGCCAGGGCCTGCAGGCACAGAGCTGGACCACAAAGATGGCGGGCCTTGGAGAGCCGGCTGTGTAGACAGGAAGATGCTGGTAAACAAATAACTCCCGTTCAGCATGTTGTGTGCCCTGATGGGGGAGGGAGTGAGGCCAAAGCAAAGGGACAAATTGGAGAAGACTTAGTAAAGGGGGACCCCTCAGTATGAGGTGCAGTTATTTCTGGAAGTCCTAAAAGATGCCTCTTACTTGCCCACAAATTTCATACCAACTGCAGTCACCATGGTACGCCCACCCTCTCCTTCCTCTCTTGCCCTGGCGCCCACTCGTCCCCGTTGTGGTCCACAGAGCTGCCTGGAGACGCACATCAGCCCCTCCCCAGCACACCCCCACACCTCCTGCCTCTGCCCATGCTGAGAAAGTCACCCTTGCAGAAAGCCCCCCAACCTCCGGTGGCCAAGGCACCCATGGGGTCATGGGGGAAAGGAGAGGCCCCTTCTCTCCCTCTGCGCTGTTCGGTCACCTGCACCAAGGCCACCGAGGGCAGTGGTGTGCTCTGTGCCCTGCACAGGAATGTTGGCCTCTGGGGGAATTTCAGTGTGGCCCTGTAAGTTCTCTGGCTGGGAGGGCTGACAGGAGGGGTTCTGTCAAAAAGACTCCCATGGGAGTGCCTCTTGGCAATACCTCCTTCCCAAAGGGAGGCCTTTCTCTGATGGGCCCAAGGGCCCTACGGTACCCACTGGCCCTGATGGGGGTCCCAGAGTACCCCTATTTGTGCCCAGACTCTCCTGTGGCTCCCTGAATTGTTCCCCCAGAAAGGCTTTGCCTACTCTGAACCCTACCGGCATTTCTGTGCAGATCTTACTTAAAGGACCCTGGGAAAGACAAGGTCTCTAGAGCTATTGATAGAGGGCGTTCTTCTGAGATTTACTGCCTGGGGACTCACACAAAGTCTCTCCCCCACCCCTGCCCAGGAAGACAGGCAGGCCCTAGACACTGCAGGCTGAGGCCAGGCCTTTCAGCTCCAGGCCGACTTCATACATGACGCAGATCTGGAGCTTGCTTCTGGACAGTCTGGGTCTTCCTTCCTTGCCCTCTCGCTAATGATCGCCGGGGGTGAGCAGTCAGAACGAAACAAAAGGCCCTGTTCAGAACCTTGGACAGCAGGAGAGCGGCTTCCCCCAGCATCCTGCCAGCCTCCAGGGCTTCATCGCCCACTGCCTGACTTCCTGGCCTGGAGCCCACATGCCTCTGCAGTGACGGTGACAGGAGGCCTGGAGCGTCCCCGGTCATCTGTCAGAACAGACCTGCCGGAGAAGCTGTGTGTCCGTTTTCCCGCTGATCCCCAAAAGAGCAATGAAAGCCCCTCTCTCTGCCAGGCAGCCCTCCCGAAAATCAATTGAACAAGCAGCTGAGCACAATTGTTCCGGGCATAGATTTTCCCTTCCATTTGGAGGTTTGCTCTAATTGTTTTTCTTTTCTTTTTCACAGTTGAGATTGTGATGGGCATTGCCTGCCTCAAGTTCTTCCCACTCCCCTTCCCATGGATATGTGTTCGGGGCAGTGTGCAGAGGGGCCCAAGTGCTTTATGGCTGAGGAGAGAAAAGGAAGGATGTTAACAGCAGAAGAGTAAATATGTTTAAGACTTTGGGAGGAAAAAAAAGAAGTAGCTGTTTGTCTTGTATTGATGAATCAGGAGAGACTTGTAGCAGCGGCAACATATTGGAAACAGAATCATTAGAGCCCCTTAGAATCTTCTCAGTTGCTTGGCATCAGAGCGCCACACAGAAGGGAGACACCTGGGACTCCATCAAACCAACCTCCCTCAGTGCAGGGAGTGCCTGGCACCACCCTGATGGGGGTCCATCAAGCTCTGCTTCAAGATGCAGAGTGACAGGAAGCCTATTTCTTTCATGTGGAGGGAACCACTCAGGCCAGGAACTCGGCCTCTTTTGCAATTGAATGCTCCAGTTCCCTCTGTGGTCTTTCTGCCCTGTGCTTGCTCAGCTCCACTTGCCCATTTCTGGTGACAAAGAGCTCATTACCTCTTTATCTGGGCCACGTTGCCTGATCACCCCGCAGTGCTGGCTCCCGACATCTAAAGTGGGCAGAGCAGGCTCTGCCGCCCAGCAGCACCCTCTGGTGGGAGAGGCAGATAGATGGCGGTCATGGAGGCGTCCTCGGCATGACCAGCACAGCAGAAACGTGTGTTGAATGCGGCAGCCACGAGGAGGAGGCAGCCACGATGTCCCTACGAGATCTGGGAGGGCTTCTCAGAGGAGGTGTCCCATGATTTAGATTTTGGAGGACAAATGAGAATTGTAAAGGAGATAAAAAGAATTGCATTCCGAGTGGGGGAAAGAGCTGGTGGCAGGCCTGGCCACGCGAGCCCGTGTGCTGTGTGGGGAACACTCGAGCAGCGTGCAGTTGCTTGGGAGTGAAGTGCCATGTGGGGAGTGGCAGGAGAGGTGTCGGGGTGGTGGGGCCGCGCCCTGCTAAGAATCTGGAATTTAACCTGAAGGCTCGTTGGGGCAGTGACGGGTTTAATCCTGGGGAGATTTGCTTAGATTTGCATTGAGGAACAGCCTCTTCCTCCCTCTCTCTCTGTCTCTCTCTCTGCCCCTCCCCTCTCTCGGATGAGCAGGAGGTGAGGGCAGAGGCGGGGGACCGCCAGCTGGGGGCCCCAGCAGTGGTCCAGTGAGCGGTGATAAGGAACACACGAACAGAAACCAGACCTGCATTAAGAGCCTCAGCGCTTCACACACCTGCTTTCATCCAACCCTCGCAACCACTCTGTGAGGTCAGAGGCATTATTGTTATCCCCGCTTCGCAGATGAGGAAATCAAGACTCCAAGAGGTTACAGGACCTGCCCAGGCTCACACAGATAGCAAGTGGCAAAGCCAGGACTTGAACCCATGTCAGTCTGACTCCAGAGCCCTGCTCATAATGACCAATGTGGGTGGTGTCATGGGAACAGAGAGGAGGGGCTGCTAACAAGAGACCTGGGAGTGAGATGGCAGAGCCCCGGCAGAAGACAGAGCCCACCCAGTAGTTCGCAGAAAGAGGTGGGGTGGGGTTAAGGAGGCAGACACGGGTGTGGAGGCCCCTGGAGCCCAGCCACTGCAGGGAGAGTCACCACTTCTAGGCCTGAAAGGGTGAAGAGAGGGGTGTCTTCCTGAGCCCAGAGAGGACTGGAGCCCTGTGAGGAGCCAGCTGGGCCAGAGAAACAGCACGGATGCAGCAGCAGCTGGGAGCATGTGCCGTGTCTTCCCTCTCCTTGCACCCTCCAGTCTCCTGATGGGGCCTTCCAGATCCAGCCCAAGGGCAAGGGACCCCCGGGGTGCTAGCGTGGGACCCCACCTCTGAGCACAGAGAAGGGCAAAGGGCAGGTTGGAGGTGGGTGAGACAGAAGGAGGAGAGGGGCTTGGGGATTGACTAGGAGAGTGAGAGTGGGGGAGGCCTCCTGGGGGACTTCCAGGCCCCTGACTTGGGTGACAGGTGGGTAATGGCCAGAAGAAATAGAGCTGCTCAGGGGAAGCTGATGGGCTCAGCTTTTGCTGTGGAGTGTGCAGGTTTTATGGGACAACTAAGTGTCACCTAAATCTCCAGGGACAGTGGCATAGGCAGGTCTGGAGCTCAGAGAAGAGACAGGAGCTGGGAAGGAGATAAGGGGATTGCCAGCACAAGGAAAGTGGTTGAAGCCTGGAAGTGAGGGGCGATAACCCCGGGAGAGCCCTTCAATCTGCGGGACCAAACCTGGGGTCCATTTCCTTCCTAAAGAGGTGATGGAGGAGTGGAGAAAAAGTAACACATCCCTTCGTCAGGGCTTCCCCCAGGGCTGGCCCCGCACACAGCCAACCAGGGTGGGCGGCTCCGTGGGGTCCCGCTCCTGCGCTCAGAGTCTCCCTCCAGTGTGGTTTATTCATTGTCTGAAGAGCTGTTTCCAAATGGGACGTGAACGCATGGGGATCGTCTTGAGGAAGAATATATTACAGCTTTTATTTACTTTTTATGTAGAAAAAAATGAAAGCAATTAAGCTTTACCGATATTTACTACTTGGACTGTTTGCTCAGGGAGGGTGTCTGGTGGTCTTCATGCAGGAGTTTTTCCAAGAACAGAGTGGTTGGTCGATCCTTTACACCAGAGAGTGGAAGGGCATTGTGGGGAGTGTCCCCATGACAGCCCCCAGGTCAGTAATTCCCTGGGAGGGTTCAGCACGCAGCTGCACTCACAGCAATGATTTATCACATCGAAAGAATGTAAAGAGGAATCAGCAAAGGGAAAAGGTTCCCAGGGCAAAGGCGGGGGAAACCAGAGGTAAGCTTGCAAGAGCCTTTCCCGGAAGAGTCACACAGGACACATGTAACTCCCCAGCAAGGAACTGGGACAACGCGTGCAGAACGTTGCCTGCCAGGGTCACCGACTGGACACTCAGTGCCCCTCAGGGTTATTATCGGGGGTGGGTCACCTAGGCTCCCTCTGCCTGACACACACCAAATGCCAGGCTCCCGGGGGAAAGCAGGCGTGTAGCATGAACCACATGGTTTGCAGACGGTCTGGCGCAGAGTCATTCCTACTCACCATCCAGGGAGTGGTAGGGGCGCTCCCTGAATCCAGGTCTACAGACGGCAGCTTCAGGGCCGGCCTTGCCAGCAGGCCTTCCCCAGGACACAGTCTGCCGAGCTGGTGACCCTGTCAGCCTAGGAAATCCTTGGCCGTTCTCGGCTTCCAGTTCACGGCAGGATATTGCCGTTTCCAGAAGCCAGGTTAAATTTATATTATTGAGTTTTAACTAACTTAACTCATTTGTATTACCGTGTCTTAACGAATTTAGCCCTCACAAAATAGACAAGTGCCCTGGAAATGATCACTTAATGCTGAGCACATCGGAGCGACACTTCTACGTGAAATAAGGGATCTTTGTCAGCCACGTGGTGAGGCAAAAATAATGATATTACTCCATCTCTTACCGTCCTTCTAAAGTTTCCACCTTCTGTGAGTGTGGGTGTGGAAAATTGTTTTTCTGGTAGGAGAACGTCGTCAAAAACGCATGAAAGCCATTGGTCTGACAGTCGTGGCCACCTACTGGCTTTGAAAGGGTGTTGAGATCACCCCAGAGAGTGTTCTCAGGCCACTCCATCACCCGGTGCACCCTGTCCCTTTGACAGCTGACTCCCGGGTGAGGATGAACCTGATTTGGGCTCAGGAGACTCTGTTTGAGGAGGAGGGAGCACAATGTGGGAGGGAGAGGGCTGGACGGGGACCAGGCGCGGGGTTCCAGGCTCAGCTCTGGCTGGAGCTTGTGGCCTGGTTGAGAGAAGTACGTGTATCTGCAAAGTGCTTTTCTCACTCACCTGGTGGCTCCAAAAACATCCCCCTGGATTTTGTTTTGTCCGCTTGTTTGTTTTTATCAAATATGCTTAGTCTCTGGTCTAATGATATGGTCTCCGACTCACAGTGGTTTGGACTTAGGATTTTTCAACTTTACAATGGTACAAAAGCAGTCCACGTTCAATAGAGACCTACTTCGAGTTCTGAAATGTGATCTTTTCCTGGGCTGATGATAATGGGGCTCAATGCTCTCTCGTGATGCTGGGCAGCAGCAGTGAAGTGATTTTGCCCAGCAGTAGACTAATGTGAGTGTCCCGGGTACATTTAACAGAGGCTAGGCTAAACGATAGGTTGGGTTTTAAATATATTTTTGGCCTACAATATGTTTAACTTATTATGAGTTTATCAGGACATAACCCCGTGGCATAAGTGGGGGAGTATCCGTACTCATGAATGAGTATAAGAAGGAAGGAACAAATGAATGAACGAGATGCAACTCTAACAGGCTGGGAATCTGGTCATTGAATGAGCTCACCTCTAAATGTGCAATAATTGGTTCCTTCCTCTCGCTGTTCTGTTTACTTTTCTTGCACACACACATTATAATATGACTAATAGTGTGGCCATCCTATGCCTTCCTAAGGGACTGCGATTCATTCTTGCCTAATTAATTTCTCCTCGTTTTTGAAATTAAAAAAAAGAAAGAGGATACGTGCCCACCTGTACATCGTCAGCATTCACACATCACGTGTCCACATTCCTGAAAAATAACTATAACACTGTTGGCCTCCTGGACTTAGGGCGTCAGCCTTGCAGTCCACCCGGCCAGTTTCTGTTTTCACAAATAAAGTAGAAAGGGGAAATGTGTTGTCTCTGAAAAGCTGGAGAGCCAAGTTTCTAGAAAGGCAGAGTGAGGGACTCCATGAAGGGACTCGGCTGGAACACTTCTGGGAACTCCCTGCACGTGCTAACGGCAGACCCAGGCTGGGCAAACCTGCCACGTCCCGTCGCCCTGGACACCGAGGGCCTGGCCACCCTCCTCCAGCCAGGCTGTCTTCCTCTCTCACCACAGCTGCCTTTTTGCTATGTTCAGCTGAGGTGGGTGGGGACTTTTGAGAGGAAATCCAGCTCAACAGAGCTAAGGAAAGACAAAGGAGAAACCAAAGCCTAGAACTGGAGTTCACAGAGCGTACGGGGTTTTTTTTGTCCCAGGGAGCAGGAGGCCCCAGTGGCACACAGCCCAGGGCTGGGCTGTGACATGGGGCCCAGGCTGGAGCGAGGCAAGTGTCCTGGGTATTGGAGGGCATCCAGTCCAGCTGGTGAGGGTGACGTCTGGAGAGGCCGGGATCTAGCCATGATGGTGGAGCAGGCAGGGAATGGACATCCAGGAGGCTCCCACACCTTAACCCATGGTGGCTGCCCTTCCCTGCCTGCAGGGATCCAGGCCGTTGGCTCCTATCAGGGCTGGCCGTTCCCATCAGCCACCAGCCCAGGGCTGAGGGTCAGCGTACATCTTTATCCTGGGGAATAGGCAAGAGCCAGCCACAGTGCTGTGTGGGCTCAGGGCCAGGCTAGCCTCACACTGAGCAACCAGACTGCTGAACTGAGGTCACACAGTGCAGTAGGAGCCAAGCGGCCTAACCATGGTGGCAGGGGGTGGGGGTCTGGGCAGCAAGGTCAAGGCAGCGTCTGCTCCTCTTTTTCTCCAAATGCCTGAGGAAATAGGCCCCGGGGGCAGTGTGAAGGTCATAGCCCTTTTCCTCTGGCCTTCCTCCCTAACTGAGCAGCCCCTCCTGTCAGCCTGGAGCTGGCCTGGGTGCACCTGCCAGTTGGGTGTCCCCATGGGCCAGCTCTGGCCATGTCCTGCCCTGCTCAGGTGGGTTTGCTGAGCACTGGAGAAGCCCATAGCAGGCTCACTCACCTGCCTGGTCTCAGCCCCTGCCCATAACCCAGGACCCAGGAGCCCCATAGAGGAGGTTCCTGGGGCCACCTGGGCTCCTGTAGATGCAGGTGAAGAGACAGAGAAATCAGTGGTTATGTTCCCCACATGGAAGGCACTCAAGGAAGGAACAAAAGCGGGAAGGCCAGAGGGCTCTTCTGTCACCCTCGGTGATTGACCCCTCAGGGGCCTGGAGCCCTCCACTCCTCTCCCCACAGCTGGCTTCCATGGGGGCCCACCGAAGGCAGGATTTAGATGTCAGTGCCTTCATGCCCAGAGCCCTGGGTCGGGCAAGTGGCCAATAGAAGTAGATGTCTCACAGACCAAAAAGTGATTGAAAGACCATAGGTGCCAGTAAAAGTCTGTGATACGCAGTGTCTGTCCTCGTCCTCTAGGGCCCCCTGTTGGGATACTCTCCCAAATGACCAACTTGGTCTGCCCAGGAGACGCTAATGCTTGGCTTTCTCACGGCCTCTAGGTCAGGACCTGGATTCTCACCGTGGGCTACACGACCGCCTTCGGGGCGATGTTTGCGAAGACATGGAGGGTCCACGCCATCTTCAAAAACGTGAAAATGAAGAAGAAGGTAACCAACCACTCCTTCTGCTTCAGGGTGTCTGCAGTCTTCACGTGGCATTTATTTGTGTGCCAGGCACTGGGCTGTTTGCTGGGGAAGCAAGATAAACACAGTCCCCTGCCCCGCCCCACCCTCTCTGCCCTGGCAGCCACCTGGGGAAAGCGGACGTTAACAAAGGGTTCCCAACTCACAGTGAGAAGGGCCGGTCAGGGACATAGGGTGTGGGGAGGAGTGTACTGGAGCACAAGCACTCAGGGAAGGCTTCATGTAGGAAGTGTCACCTTGCTGAGACCTGGAGGGTGAGTGGCAGTTAGCCAGGCCGAGACTAAGGCGTTTTCAGGCCCTGTAGGGGGAGCTGTGTGCAGAGGCCTGGGGAAGGAGAGGTGTGTCCATGTTGCTGAGAGGCTCAGTGTGCTGGGTCACGGGCTTTGTGCGGGCAGGGTACCCTGCAAGAGGGGGCCCCAGGGGAAGGCAGGAGCCATGGTTAGGAATCTGAACTTTAACTTTTCGGCACTGGGAGTCCTTGAAAGAAAGAAGTGACGCAGGGCCAGGACCTGATTTAATTGTTCCTTATTCAGAGAGGAGCTCTACCTTCAGATGCGAAGAAAGTATCTGCCACCAGTGTGGTTGGGTGTTCACAGCGAGTGCACTAAGCTTGATTCTTAGGATGTGTCAGAGACAAACTTTCTCCATCGCTGTCCTTTTAACTCTTCCAGTGGTGCTTGCTCTTCCTCCCTTGCTCCTAGATAAAATTTGGAGAAGACTCTTGACTTTGAAGGTCCTCTGGTCAGCAACTAATATGTGGAGTCCATCATAATATCCAAACCCTCAAACTGCATTCAAAGGCACGGCTTCTCCCTCGCCCAGCTCAGACCGGTGGCAGGCCTGCCAGCTGCCCTGGGAGAGGGGTACGGGTGGGCTGTTCCTCTCTTTGGCCAGCCTGAGATTTTTCCCCGTGATCCCATTCCCAAGGCTTCACCCTCCAGAGCTGGAGCTTCGAGTAGTGGGCGGGGCAGGAAGGACCTTACTTGCTCTGCTTGCCAGTGGCTAGCAATGGGCTTGCTGGGCCTGGCAGGGGTTAAGCAGGCCCTTCAGACTCTCCTGGGTATTGTTGTGGGTTTCTCGAAGCCCCCATTCTGGGACTCTCTCTCCAGCAGCACCCTTAACACGGGTGAAATACTCTGCCATTTGGCCACTTGTGGTTTCTTCCTTCACCCCTGAGAATCTGGCAGCTCCCTACTCCTGGGCTCACCCCATCCCCCAGCTTGTCTTGCAGGGGGCCACACAGCCTGCCCTTGCTCTGTGGGCCACATCTGCTCTGCAGGGGGCACTCCCGCGTCCTTTGCTCCTACAGCCTTGAGGATTTCAGGTTGATCCCACTATTTCAGCTGCCCCTCTTTTTTGCCCTCCTCCACCTGACGGGCCACTGGCCAGCCTGTCGTCCCCTTGTAGGCTTCTCCAACAGCAGTTGGGCACCAGTTCCTGGGGTGCCCGAGGCTGCAGGGGCCCCTATCAATCAAGCTCCCTGAGTGTCCTTCTTCAGGCCTCTCTCTCGACTCTCTCTTGATTGGAGGTCAAGGAGGAGCTGTCCCCACCCCACCCCCCACCCTCTTACCTCGGGGCGGGGTCTCATAACATACTGACACCTCTTTCCAAAATTCTTCTTCCTGACTCACACCCACCCAGACCCCTCAACTGTCACCACACACACACACACACACACACACACACACACTTTTTAGACCCCTGCTGTGGGTGTAGCCTGTTTACAGACATCCCTGCAGGTCCTGCATTGTGGTCTATCCCTCTTTGCAACGTGGTACCTGTTGTTGCGATTCTTCACCCCAAACTTGCGTTTCCCACCTGGTTCCTGGCTTGTGAGCCCTGGTACCTGTGGCAGACAGCAGGCGTGCCCAAGGCAGTGGGCCTGGCAGGCAAAGCCGGAGGGCAGGCATCCACAGACCTGCCGTGGGACTTCGGGCGCATCGCTTCATCCAGCGGGTTCTCTGTTTCCTGATCCATAAAACAGGACAAATGGAAACTGTTGTTTCCTGAGCTGTGATTCTGCCTGGCGCCTCACACTCGTCATCCTCGCCACCCACCTCTTTCACTGCCAGGGCTGCTTGGAGGCTGCCCTCCAGATTGGGGAGGGGGTATCTGCTCTTCTCTCTGCCCCTGTCCCTCGCTGGGCCACCTTGGCAAAGCTGCAGCCTGCTTTGAGAGGAAAGAAAGAGCCCCATTTGGCCACCACTGCCTGTGCGCACCTGTAGGGCCCCTTCCCTCACTGGCCTTCAGCAGCATTTGTGACAGCTCCCCCTGTCTGTAAGATGTGAAGCCTGGTACCCATCCTTCTCAGCCCGGGCTGCACATTACAAGAAGTTACCCGGTCCAGGACAGCTGAAACCAAACTCCATGGCTGGGCTGGGCATCAGGAGTTTTGGGACTTTCCCAGGGGGTACCACCAGGCAGCCAGGGGAAGACCTCTGGTCTAGACCAAGGCTACACGGAGCAAGGGCTGGACCAGCTGTAGCAGCGCCATCAGCATCATCTAGGAGCCTGTTAAAAATGCAGATGCTCAGCCCCTACCCCCTACCCCCGCCCCAGACCTAAGAATCCTGGTTGGAGCCCAGGAGCATGTTTCTCACCAGCCCTTCCCAGAGATGCTGATGCAAGCCGAAGTGTGAGAGGCACTAAGGGACTTCCGGGGCTCTTCCGCTTTGTGGCTCTGGTTAGAGGGAGGCTCTGCCACTTACGACAACTGCATCCTGGCTTTGAGGAATCGCAGTGTTGACTCCTCTGTGCCAGTATGTGATAAAGAACCAGCCTGTATGTCCCGTTACTCACGTGATCGGTGAGCAAGAGCACTCTTGATTGTCTGGCAACAATTGACAAACCCTGTCCAGGAGACTGTAGGAGTTCAGTTATCTGAAAGCTCCCCAGGGGCAGAGCTGTGATGTGGCCATGCCCTGCTGCAGGCCCGGGCCCGGGACTCCTGCTGCCCCTCTGGGGTTCTGCAATATCACATTTTGCCCCTAGACGTCATTTCAGGCACATAAACAGAACCGCAAACTGTCAAAACCCAAGTAATGGTAGCCAAACAGCCTCCATTTGTTGAGCATCTCATCTGTGCCAGACACTCTAACTAGGTGCTCTCCATACATCTCAGTTTACTCGTGTACCAACTCTGCAGCTGAGGGCTCAGTGGTCCCAGCTTTAGAGAAGGAAGTGAGCCTCGTGATGTTACACAGCATGCCCGAGGTCACTTTTGTCAAGAGCTGGGATTAGAATGAGGTCTTCTAAGTCCAAAGCCCATGTTCTCCCCTCGGCCATAGTTAGAGATAGTACGTGAGCCTCCCTGCTCCCTGTCTCCCTGTGCCCAGCCATTTTATAAATGAGGAATGCAGAGTGAGAGAGAGAAGTGATTTGCCCAGGATCACACAGATACCAAGAGATGCAGCCAGGACTCCAGCCTAGGCCCATGTAATCCCAAATCCTGTCTTTCCACCGCCCCATGCTACCCCAGACTTCATGCCTGAGCCTTAAAATTGGAAAGACTTCATCACATTTATCAAAGGGAAGCTGTAAGGCCAGCTGGGCCACCTGGGTGCCTTCCCATTCAGGCAGCTGCAGAAAGGTGCCGCATCCACTCTGAAGGGAAGTCTCCTCCCCCTGCCAGTGACTCACTGAGTATGGCTCCACCCTGTGCTTCTCAGCAATTTCCCTTCAATGTGCCACTTCTTGTCCAGTATATACTGTGCGATCCCAGCAGACCCAAGGTTTTGTGTGCTGCAGTATAAGGCGTTCCACACTCCTGTACCTCACAAGTTCTCAGGAAGAGACCAGGAGAAAATGGGAACAAGTTCAAGGTCACTGCTTCCTGGAAGTAAGACACTGGGAAGAGTAGTCAGCCTTTACTCACATGAGAAAGCCTTGGCAGAAAAGATGGGATCTGGAGGTGCTGGCACTTACTGGGGTGGGAGGGAGGGGGGAGAGTGGGGAGGGAGGGGACAGAGAGGCGGAAGCCGGGTGGACAGGAGGCTGCCCAGTGTTTGTGGCCACGGCACCCTCCTGTCCACCCTGGCAGTCACTGCTCTGCATCGAGCCTCCACCCTGCTCACCAGGCCACTGCCCCAGCTGCCAGCTGGTCTTCCACCTCGGGTCCACCCCTCGGTGCTGCACATTGCTCCCATCACACCGATACTTAAAGATGCTTAAACCTCCAGCAGACCCTCGCGAGCTCACCTCCTCCAGCCAGCCCCAACCCACCCCCCTCACCCTGCCACGCACAAAGCCTCTCACAGAAAGAGCTGGGTGTTTCAGACAAAAGAGCCGGCACTGACAAAGGCCCACAGGGTGGAAAACACAGCTCAGCCACAGAGTAAGGAGAGGTTAAGCACCAATGACGTGCACATGGAGTTTGGGAGTGGTCGCTTGACTGGATTTACCCTGTGGGAGATGGGCAGTCACAGGAGAGTCTAGAAGCAGGGGAGACATGACATAGACTCTCCCCTCAACTGGGAGCTCCCGGGAGCTCTCCCCGCTCAGTGATGTTGCCCTGCTGCCTCCTCTACCTGATGTCCCCTCCCCCCAGCCCCCAGTGGCCTCCAGCTCCTCCTCTGTGGAGCCACTTCCCCTCCTCCAGCACCTAGTTGTAACCACCCATGACAAGTCTGTCTCTCCTGCGACCCTGGAAGGCAGCGCCAGAGTCTGTCCATCTCTGTCGCCAGTACCTGGCACAGGGCTGGCGCGAGTGAGTGCTCGGGGCATGTCTCCTTAGATCATCATCCATCAGCCAGTGCTTACTGAGTGCGTTTTCTACGCGTGGCTCGGACAGGCGCTAAGAATAGGGCAGTTAGCAAAAGCCAAGCTGCGCAGAGCTCACCGTGTGGTAGGAAGACAGACATGAGTCAAGTTATCACACATATAGTATGCAGGGGCAACTCAGAGGGACGTGAGGGTCGGAGGTCGGGGAAAGACCTTGTAGGGGTCAGGCACAGCATGGGCAAATGCCTGGGGGCTCAAACTGCCCACAAGAGCAGCGCCTTGCCAGCCTGTCCTCCGGTCCTAAGTTCCGCGGGCGTTTCTTCCTTTTGCCCCAACTTCTCGAGGCTGGCAAGGCGTTGCTGAGCTCCCCAGAGGGCGCAGGTTAGCTGGGTTGGTGCAAAGCATCAGTGGTTCCCTAGATGCTTCTGGAAAATCTCAAAGAAAGGGCTTTGCCAGCACCCGCCCCCGATAAAGCGGTTGGGGTGGGGTGGGCTGGGTCTCTTTGGCATCAGCTCAGAAAGCTGTTTTCCTGTTCTTTTCACAGTTCGGCTGCGGAGAGGCCCCTTGAGTTTGTTTCTGCTTCTAGTTTAAAAATGGCTTTAATCATTAAAAGCCAGGCCTGGTGATATTTCTTAAGCTTCTGCCTCAGTTTTGTTTATTTTCCTATAATCCTTTCTCGAACTACTTCATCACATTAGCTTTTATTGGGAGGAGGGGCTATAAACACGCAGTGAGTGAGATGCCAAGCAGCTCCGGCCCAGGCAGCGTTTGTGCCCCGGCCAGTCCCTCCCAGACAGACGCAGAGGGGCGGGAGTTCCAGTGTAATAAAGATATCATAGGCTGCAAAGAGGGATGGAGGCTATATTTCTTCCTTTTGTAGCCCTTCATCGCAGTTCAATCCATCAAACTCCCGCTGGCGTGCCAGGCCCCACTTGGCACTGAGGGAACCCAAGTAAGTGTTTACTGAGGAGGGCAGATGGGTACGCAAGTTCGTGTCGTGTCCAGTAGGTGCCGGAAGTATGGGAGGGCACGGCCTCTGGAGATAGGAAGAACGTGGTTCAAATCTGGGCTTTGCCACTTAATAGCAACATTACACTGAGCTGGTGAGCCCTGCATTAGCCTCGGTTTCTTTATTCATAAAATGGGAATAATAATTTGTGTCTTTGTATAAGAAATGATGTATGTAAAGGGTCACCCCAGAGGTAGGCACAGAGTGAGTGTTCATTAAATGATAGCTTTGTCGTTGATGTTCACACTACTATCGCTACTCCTGATAAGTGTGTGGATAGTGCTATTGGAGAAATTAGCTCTGCTGGGGGAGGGAGAGGGGACTTCATGGAGGAGGTGACAATGGATCTGGGTCTTTAAGGTCTATTGGGAGTTTGCCAGACCGAAAGGAAAGAGTGTTTCAGCAAAAGAACCAGCCCCTACAAAGGAGGGGGAGGCGAGGGTCACAGCAGAGCCGCCGACGAGGGGCCGTCAGACTTACTGAGCGCATGCAGGTGTGAGCGGAGGGGCGGCCAGGCCAGGCTCAGGAAAGACCTTGAATGTCAAGCAAAGGAGCTGGGCTGATTTGTCCTATAGATGACGGAGAGTCTCGGGAGATTCTCAAGCTGAAGGTGACCCGATTTGCAGCCTCTGCCTGGGAAGCTGTCTCTCACATCCCCCACGCCCTGCTGTTGCCCTCTCTGCAGATCATCAAGGACCAGAAACTGCTTGTGATCGTCGGGGGCATGCTGCTCATTGACCTGTGCATCCTGATTTGCTGGCAGGCTGTGGACCCCCTGAGGAGGACGGTGGAGAGTTACAGCATGGAGGTAAGCACGGCCAGCAGCAGGAGGGAGGCCTGCGGGACGGGACGCTGCTCCCAGACACACAGGGACAGAGGCAGCCCGTCTGCTCGGCTGCCGAGGTGCGCCTCGTGAGAAGAAATCAAGGTAGTCACGGGGAAATAGTCACAGGGCCACTTGGGCCACGTGCTCCATCAGGAACACCTCATTATTTCTGTTCCCTTCCATCTGAGACCTACATCATTTCAGGAAGGCCAGATATAAGGTCTTCACTCCTGGGCGGGGGGGGGAAGTGGTGAAAGAACTTGTCTAGGTACACTGATATATCCAGAATGAAGGGGAAATTGGGGCCGCTTAAATGAGTATACTTTCTACACGTTGTAGAAATCCTCACTTACAGATTCTGTCGATTGGTCCAGAAAGCACATTGCATATTTATTCTCTTCTGTAAAAGGAGTTCCCTGATGCGTGCTGCTCGGGAATGAGCATGCTGAGAGCCCCTTTGTGTGCCTGTGTGATTTTCAAAGTGATATACAATAGATTTATTTTCACACATTTGACATCAGAAATTTGCTGTTAAACTTTTTTTAAATGTTACATAAAAGTATTATTAAGTATACATTGGAATAATCTTGCGTTCAGCCTTGCCCTCCACTCAGTGATCTTCCGAGGATGCTCCAGATGAGGGAAGTTCAAGATGAGGGAATTTGTATTTTCATTGATTTTCTCTTAGAACAGTTAAACATGCCTCTGTTGGAGGGAGACGGCTGAAGGGGGGTGCTGTGTGTTATGATTGTCCTACGGTGCAGCAAATTCCAGTGAGAAAACTGGAATCTTCTCCAGTTCTCCCAGTTGTTATGGAAATATTTTTGTAGATTTTAGTGTGAATCCTTAAGCTAAACTGGAAATGGGGACAGTTTATATCCTTCTAGATGAGAAGGTTACCTAGCAAATAAGATGCCCAGCCTCGTTTGTCTGAGACGGACAGAGGGATCACTCAGCCTGCTGAGGGATGGCACAGCCAGAGCAGTGGCTGAGGGCGCAGCTTCTGACAGCGGGGACTTAGGGGGGAGATTTAGGACTGTGCGCCGTCATCTCGTCACCTTAAGTGTACATCCTGGGAAGAAGCAGACCCAATAGGCCCAGACAGAGCCAGCACTGGCTGAGCCCCTGGATCAAGGGGGCAGGAACTCAGCTGAGGTCACTTGGGTAGACAGGCTGTTTCCAGAAGGGAAGTGATATCTGGTCACCAAGGAGCTACCCTGTCCCCCAGCCCATCCCGAAGGAATTCCTCACCCACCACCAGGATTTGGAGATCCAGACAGGGTGTCCACGTGAGGAAGAGCTGAGCTGCCATTGGCTAACTGGGCCCCCTGGCTAGTGGGTGATGACAATCTCAAGCAGTAACGCTAATAGTAGTAACAATGATGGTGGTGACGATAGCTAGCTTTGTGTGTTAACTCACTGAATCCTCACAATAACTCTGTGGGAGAGGTGTGATCTCATTTTAATGATGGGGAAACAGAAGCCCAAAGAGGTTATATAATTTACCCAAGATTACCCAGCAGGTCAGTGGCAACACCACTAACTACCCTCTCGCCGACTACCCTACCCTGCCTTTCAATGCATGACAGCGCTTTGCACTTTTTAGGGGTTTTCATAGACCTTTGGTGATTGGCCACAGATCTGTGAAGTGCGTAGGGCAGGGAAGTGTTTCCACATTCTGTAGGTGAGGACTCACATTAGAGTCGTGGGCTCCCGAGGGCCCAGAATGTAGAAGGTTTAGAAAGGCCAAACAGAGCTCATGGGAAGACCTGGAGCGGGGGCAGGTGGACAGAAACCAGACCCAGCTGGCTTGATGCTGAGCCCACAGGCAGGCAAGTAGACAGGATGCTGCTACCTCCATTCAAGGTTAAGGTGGGGCCAAGTATTCACTAGGGGTTTCCCAGGCTCCGGCTGTGGTGGGGGGAAGCTGTCGCGCTGGAGTCACCCTGAGTCAGCAGACTCCAGAAATGGACTCAGGATGCCTGCCCCTTCGGACCATTTAAAGGAGACCGGTCTTGCGGAGTCTGGCTCATGGGAGTGATGGTTTGCTGTCAGCACCTTCCTTCTTTCCTTTCTTTCCGTAAGTTCAATGCACAGAGCCCCGCCCTTGCCAGACCTTCCAGGGCAATGTTCTCAGACTGAGGATCTGCGGGGCACCACGGAAAGGCCTCTCTGTGTAGATGAGGAAACTGAGTCGGAAAGGGGGAGGGTCCTCCTGCCCGGGGCATCCAGACCTTCCAAGGCGGGGCTGGAGGGGAGCCGGCTCTGGCTCTCAACCCAGATGCTGTCTCTGTTTCCTGCCAGGTATCTGCTGAGATTGCTCTCTAAACCTTCCCTGGACAGCTCCTCTTTTTCTCTTAGTTTAGGGTTGCCCTGTCACTGTTGCCATGGTAGCAGAACCCCTTGATCAGCCGACCCACAGGCCTGTTGGTTTTCCACCAAACAGTGCCAAGCTGTTAGTTGTTCTCTGTCATCCACAGCGTGATGGTTGAACAGTGTGCCCCAGGATGAGATGTCCTCAATTGTCCTCGAGGAGCTGTTTTTTCTAGGACCCCCAGCGAGAGAGAAAGTCTACACTTGGGGGAGAGGTACTCAAAGATCTACCCTCACCTCCCTCAGACGACTTAGATTGTTCTGGATATTCTGAACACTCCAGGATTCCAGTCACAGGCCTTGCTCTGTGCTTCATTTTTAAGCCTGTTCCCGTGCTTCCCACCTTCTGGAACCTTCTCTGACAAGTGACTGAACATCAGTACCAGGCCCCTGTGTTACTTCTATGAGGACCTGTCCCTGAGTACCTTGGCTCCACCCAGTTTTCAGGCCTGCTCTTACCCGCTCCCATCCCTAGCACCCTGAACATTCCTCTGTGGGGATGCTTAGTCCACTGTTCATCTGTGCTGAGTGCCTCCCTGACCAGCCCCACCCACCCCCGCTGGACCACCTGCTTCTCCGGGACAGGGTGACGTGGGAGCAATCTCCCTCACAGCCCAGCCCAGCAGCGCTGCACGAATCTTCCATCTTCCACTGCGGAGATGGAAGTGAACACAGCAGCCATGGCCTTTGATTTCATGGCGCCCACAGGCCAGTGGGGGCTGACAGACAGTAACTGCAGACAAATAAGCATAAGTATTTTAGGTCACATAGATTTCTGATAAAGAAGCAGGATGAAGGGCTGGAGAATAACAGGAAGGACCGACAGAGGTGATTCTGCCAGTGAGAGTACACACAAGTGCCCAGGGCACGAAAATCGGACTCTGAAGACCTGCTGGAGGCCCCACTGCCCCAGCCTCCTCGATTCTTACAGAACGAACATTTACAGAGCTTTTGTTATGTGCGGGGTATACTTTCTCTTAGTCTCTGTCTTGCCTTTCCATTCTCTTAACACTGTCTTTTGCAGAGCAGAGTTGTAAAATTTTAATAAAGTCCAACTTATCAATTATTTCTTTCATGGATCATGCTTTTGGTGTTACACCTAAAAATTCATCGCCCAATTCAAGGTCACCTAGATTTTCTCTTATTATCTTCCAGAAGTTGTATAGTTTTACATTTTACTTCTAGGTCTCTAATCCGTTTTGAGCTAATTTTTGCAAAAGGTACAAGGGCAATATCTAGATGCATTTTCATGCACATAAATGCTTAGCTCTTTCAGCACTCTGTTGAAAATATTGGGTTGGCCAAAAAGTTCACTTGTTTTTTTTTTCCATAAGACGGCTCTGATAGCACTTAGTTGTCTCTAACTTCATTCGAAACTATTTTGTTAGATTGTATTGTGACAGCTGTTATATCAACATGCACTTAAAACAAAACTTACCCAAATTGGTGAATTTTTGTGCAGCCATTTTAATATTGAAGATGAAAGAAAATACGCAACATTTTCAGCATATTTTGCTTTATTATTACAAGAAAGACAAAAACACAACTGAGACACGAAAAAAAGATTTGTGCAGCGTTCGGGGAAAGTGCTGTGACTGATCGAACGTGTCCAAATTGGTTTGCAAAGTTTCGTGCTGGAGATTTCTCGCTGGATGATGCTCCGCGGTCAGGTAGACCAGTTGAACTTGATAGTGATCAAATCGAGACATTAATTGATAACAATTATGCGGGAGCTAACAGACATACTCGAAATAACCAAATCAATAAAGATATTGGTGAAGATGAAAAATGTCTTTTATTTTACAGAAAAAAAACCCCACGAACTCTTTGGGTAACCCAATACCACCTCTCCGTTAGCTTGCCTTTGTGTCTCTGTCATAGATCTGTTGACTGTATTTTCAGGGGTTGCTTTCTGGGCTCTTTATTCTGTTTCACCGATACCACACTGTCCTGATTGCTGTAGGTTTACAGGAAGTCTTGAAGCTGAATAGTGTCAGAGTCCTCTGACTTTGTTCTTCAACATTGCCAGCTACTCTGGGTCTTTTGCCTCTTCATACAAACTTTAGAATCAGTCTGTTTGACAGCCACAAAGCAGCTTGCTCTTTGATTGGGGTTGCAGCGAATCTCAGTAGACCCAGCCTAGAGGAAAGACATCTTAACAATACTGTACTGAGTCTTCCTAGCCATGAACGCCAAACACCTTTCCATTTAAACAGATCTACTTTGATTTCTTTCATCAGAGTTTGGTAGATTTCCTCACACAGATCTTGCACACATTTTGTTAGATTTATACCCAAGTGATTTTGTTTTTGGCGCTGATATAAATGGCATTATGTTTTTAAGTTCAAATTCCAATTGCTCATTTCTGGTGTATAGGAAAGCAATTGACATTTGCATATTAAGCTACTGTTACCTACAACCTTGTTATAATTGCCTACTAGTTCCTGGGCGGGGGGGGGGGGGTTCTTGGTTCTTTGGGACTTTCTACCTAGACAGTCATGCCATCTGCAAACAGTTTTATCTCTTCCTTCCCAATCCACATACCTTTTATTTCCTTTCTCATCTTATTTTTGTATCAGCTAGGGCTCTCCCAGCATGATGTTGAATAGCGACGGTGAGAAGGGACATCCTTGCCTTGCTTCCAATTTTAGGGAAAGCATCCAACTTCTCACTATTAAGCGTGAAGTCGGTATATCATTTTTCCTTAAAGACCATGTATATATAGCTTTGCCAGCCAAAGCCAAGGGTGCCTTTGGGGAAGTGACAGGAAGAGCAAAGATCTTGCAGGCAGAGCCGGGTTGTTAGGGACCTTGTGTGCTAAGCAGGGAAGTTAAAACTTCAAAATTAAAGACAATTAATCAGGAAAGTGACATGATCAGATTTGCCCTGGCTACAGGGTGGGAACAGATGGAGAGTGAGGCTGGAGGCCCAGAGATAGTTTTTATAGTCACCCAGGCAGGAGCTGATGGCACCTTAAAGCAGGGCAGTTGCAATGGGAACAAAGAGAAGTAGGTGGATTTGAGCTATTGTAAGTAAGCAGATGTGATGAACCTTGGTGAATGACGGACACTGAGGGGGAGGGACAGGGATGCAGCAAGGGCAAGGCCCAGATCTCTGACTAGCTGTAGGACAGAGGATCTCTTTACTGAGGCAGGGTACAGAATGAGAAGCAGGTTTGGGAGGGTACAGGAGGGGTTCATCTCTGAGCAGAGGGACTTGGAAGATTGGGCACAGGGTCCTAGAGCACAAGGGAGCAGTTTGCCCATGAGATAGAGCCTTGGAGGAGGGGAAGTTAGCACGCTGAGGATGGGAGCTGAGGGAATGAGTGTGGTCCCCCAGAGAGGTATAGTGAGAAGTAAAGATGCCCTGACTGGAGCCCTAGGAACCATTAAGCAGTGATGGGAACAAGGGGAGAAGCCAGGGAAGGGGAATTTAAAGTGGTGTCAGAAAGGAAGGAGGTGGCTAGGAGAGAGAGCCATCCATGGACAGGGGCATGGGAGAGAGAACAGTCCATGCACCAGGGAAATTTGAAGGAGGAAGGAGACGTCTCCAGAGACAAATGCCCTGGCCCAAGGCGGGGACTGACAGGTGCCCTACCCATGGCTTGGCCCACACTGGTGCTTGGTGCTCCTTCATTGCACCTTGGCTTCTCCTTCCTCTGCTTTACAGAGTCTGATGAGAAGGTTGGGTGTGTCTGCATTTCAGATGAAGCAGGTGGGGATAAATCTGGCAAGCGTGTTAAAAGAGTTTTAAAATATAATTTGTTTTCTTGGGAAGAAAATTCTCCTTTTTTGAACATCTACTCTGCCAGTGGTGATGGTGAGTAGGTGTTGGACATGTAGGTCTGGAGTTCAGGGGGAGGTGTGGGCCGGAGATGGAAACTTGGATGCCGTCGATAGAGATGAGATTGAAAGCCTTGGGGGTAGGGGCCAAGGGCCATACAGACGGAGAAGAGAAGGGGACCGAGGGCACTTCAGTCATGCCAGTGCTTGGGGATTGAGGAGGTAGGAGGGAAACAGCAAAGAAGACCAGTAAAGAGAGCCACAGAGATAAGAAAATAAGATGAGTTTGGTGTCTAGGAAACCAAATGAAGAAAGTGTTTCAAGAAGAAAGTTTTGATGAAGTGTGTCAAATGCTGTTTTTAGATCAAGTAAGAGGCAAATGCCCTGGCAAATGCGCACATGCACCTCCATCTGGGACTTTTTTTCTTTTAAAGGAAAATAATTTGAGTTAATTTCCCCAAAACTAAAAACAGTGCATACTGAGGCTGTGAAGACAGCCTGTGAATCTAGGTGGAAGGGTGTGTTTTTTCCCCAAGCCTGCCTGCTACACCGGGCCACCTCCTACCCCTCCACTTCATTCTGAGATGGCGTTGAAAGGGGGAGAAAATGGTGGACAGCACTCAAGGCCGCTGAACACTGAACACCCAGGAGAGCCCCAGGGCAGCCACCCGGGCGGCCTGCCCTCCCTGACGCCTTCCCCCATCCGCTTCCCAGGCAGGTTGCAAAACAGACAGGATTTTGCGCAGCGTGCTCATGCACCACGGGAGCTGTGCGTGGCTCTGCAGGCCGCCAGCAGCCTGCACTCCCTGCACTGTGGGCTCTGCGGCTGCCGGGCTATGTGGTCAGCCATCGAGTTAAGGGCAGTTTGGGACAGAGGAGCATTTCAAACTTCCCTCCACATTCCGTGCTGTTACCGTCCTTTTTTGTGGAAGTAAATGGAGGCTTTGGAAGTCATGGACTGCACTTGGCTTTGAACTGGTGGCTTACTCCTGTTGTTTCTATGGAAACAGATACTGGGAGAGACAAATATATAGAGTTGTAAATAAGTTTAGCTCTTGTCTTCTAACTCCCTCTACAGTTGCTCTAAAAAACCCAAAAGCAGACACTTTCTAGAAACATCTGGAGTTTTATAAAGCTTATTCAAGCCCCATCTCCCACTGTCCATTCTGAAATGAAGAGATTGTCAGAAGGGCCAGGGTAGGACAAGTGCTGAAGTTCAAGATCCCCTCCGCTCTGTGAGTGCTCACAGGCAGCCGGTGGCTGGAGGCTTTGATGCTAAGGGTCACATTGCAGATGATGGCTCACCACTGCCAGCCCTGGACAGTGGGACAGGTCTTTGTCATTCATAGTCATCCAGGGGGCCCTGGATGGCCAGGCGGGGCCCTGGCCAGCTGCTGACCAGGTTCCAGGCAGGGTGGTGGGACTCAGCGAGGGCCTCCGGTGGGTCTGTTAGCTGAGGGCCACCCTGGTTAGCTTGACCACCCCCTTTCAGGAAGGGGCTGTGCCATCTGAAGCTCTGATGGTATCATTCTCCCGTTTAAAATTCTCCCCGTGTCCCAGAGGAGGAAGCACACATGCAGCAGTTCAGGCAGCCTGTGAGGGTCTGGCCCCTCCCCTCCCCTCCCCAGCCTCATCCCTCAGCCCCTTCCTCACTCCTTGTGCTTAGCCTTCCTGAGCTATTGCACTTCACAGCATCATGCTCTCCCTTACTCCAGGCCTTTGTATGTGCTGTCCTTTCTACCCAGAACACCCTCCTTCCCACCCCAATATGCCATCTTCCTGCACAAAATTCCTACTCGACCTTCAAGAGGCAGCTCAGAAGCATCTTCTCCAGGATGCTTTGGACCTATAGGCTGCCTTGGGTGCATCTGCCTAGGCCCCCACCTCACCCTGTTTGTCCCCTCATCTGGTCACACCACTGGTAATTACCTGTCTCTGCACCTGGCCCCCCGTAGTCCAAGACCTCAAAGGCCAAGGCCATCTGTGTGTCCCCAGCACCCACTGACAAGGCCTGGCGCAGAGTAAGTGCTCAGTAAATATTTATTGAGTAAATTGTTCCCTCCACCTGGAACACTCTCCCCATGCCGCCATATGTCCAACTTCGACCCATCTGTCTGGGCCCATTCAGCCGGCTTCTCCATGAACTGTCCCTGCTGAGTTTCAGTTCATTTTGATATTTACCATCCTCACCTTTTTCAAGGGCCCACTTATGGGGCTAAAGCTGCCAACTGAAGAGAGTGATTCATCATCTTCTACAAAGCACTGTTGTTCGGGTTATGACTTAGTGCCCCTGAGATAAAGGTGTGCAGGATAAATCCTAGCAGAATTCAGCACCAGGAAATGGGCTGCGCGCTGCCCATGAACTTGTGTCTCCTTTCTTCCTGCGGTCAGGCAGTCAGGCAGTTGTAACTGAATAAGCCACTCTGCTTTCTTTCGAATGGAGGCTGCCAGAAAATTGGAGCCAAATTCAACACTCCGGACAATGACCATCTTATCTCGGGTTCCTGGAGGGTTATCTCTCCTACTGATCTGTGTCTTTATTTCTCTATCTGCCCTGTGTGTTTGGGCTTTTACTGTGTGCTGCCTCAGGCCCTTTGGGAGAGGGAGCAAGATGTGATTTCCAGATTAAGTTATTAAAATGAGAACACTAGGTGAGATTTAATTGTAATGATATGCCAGAGAGACAGTTTAAGGATGTCCACAGACATTCACCGTCTGGCACGGTCCTGGCTCAGCCCGAGCTACAGTCGGCATTGTGGGCCTGTGCACCGACAGATGGGCTCCGCCAACCACGGATGTGTCTCCGGAAGGCCTCGTGTCCGGGGCTTCTGAGATACGTGAGTGATTGAGTTTTATTTCATGTTCCTTGTTGGTGTCCCTTGTGCCTTTGGGGGGCACTTGGGCTCTAGAGGTCCCTCAGGACACAAAAGACACAGCACTACTGTGGGGTGGGCACCGAGGGACAGCCCTGAGGTGGGAAACTCTGGTCTCTACTCTCCAGTGCCCTCCAGGGAATGGGCTGTTTACTAGAAATCCTCAAGTCCATGGAAAATGGTATGCAATTCTGGCATTGTCCGACGACTCTATGTCCTGGTAAAGCCATGCCAGTTCTTGAGCAAAGACAGCTTTACATTTTGATGAATGTCCCACACATCCATATCAGCAGAAACACAGACACCCACAGAGACTTCCCTCCTATTTTGTGGGGGAATTCCAACAAAACTACCTCTGTAAATGGCGCTCCCTCAGCGTTGACGGGGCGGCTGTGCTCAGACTCCCTTGAGGACCTCGGTCTAGTGGGCACACACAGAGTAGGCCGCTACCAACCATGGCTTCTCCATGATGCATGCCTCCGGGCACTTGGTGTTAAATTTGAGTTACTGGGCTGAGGTACTGGCCTTACTTTTCTAAAGTATGAGCTAGGATGGAGTTTGGATTTAATGTCCCACAGAAGTAGAAACAGGGAGAGGGAACATGTATTAGTCAGGCGGTGCCAGGTTTTGCTGTGGTAACAACAGAAGAAGAGAAGTTCAGTGGATTAAGACAGTAAAGGTTCTTTACTCCTCATAACACGTGTGCATGGGGGGCCAGCTGTAGCTTGTGCGCACAGCATGCCAACTCCAAGACACAGCTGGCGGGGCACCTTCTGGGGTGGTTTTTGTGGCAAAGGGAAAGCGGGCATGGCAAAGCGTGCACTGACTTTGAACGTTTCCACTCCAAAGTGTCACATGTCACTTCCACTCATATTTCAATGGCCAGGATGAGTCAGCTCTCCATGCGTGAGTTCAGTGGGGCAGGGAAGAGCAGTCCTGCCTGCCGTATGCCCAGAGGGGAGAGAGAAGCAGGTGTCGAAGCCCAGCCACAACAGGCACTGCGGCAAAAGGTCCACCCAATGTCCTATTGCCATCACAGGCACCGCCGCACCCACTAGAAAGTGAGCTTCGTGAGAACTCGCAGAGAGGGATGGTTGGATTTTATTTATAGCTGTATCCCTGGCAAAAGTGCCTGGCCCGTAGTACACACTCAGTAAATAATATTAGTTGAATACTCGAATAAACCAAGCCATAGAGCCATCTTATTAGGAGATCAATGGGGTATTGTTCTCTGAGCAGTTCTGTCCTGGTCCTGCAGACCCCACCGCCAGTCCTGTCCCCATCCGCCACTACCTCTGCCCATCTCCACTGCGACCCCTGAGGCCCAGAGCACCACCATCTCTCATCACCTGGCGTCCAGAAGGGGGCGCTATGCTACAGCTGCACTTGACCCACAACAGATGACAGCTTTGTTGAGGACAAACAACAGCCTTTATTGCTTAAGCCGTTGCGTTGTTGCTTGTTGTTGCTGTTTATTGTTGTTACCAAACTCTCTGAGCAGGCTCCCCGCTCCCGTTCATTGCCTCTCCCAAACCACTCGTGCATGGCGGAGGGGTCTCTCCTCTCTTTGAGATGTGATTCGTTAGCATAAAACTCACAGTTTCAAAGCGCACAAGGCAGTGGGTGGCAATACACTCATGAGGCTGTGCAGCCATCCACACTGTATAACCCCATACATTTTTATCGCCCTGGAGAGAACCCCTCGCCCCCTCCTCCAGCCCCTACCAGCCCCAGACCTACTCGATGTCCTTTGGACTGGCCTGCCCTGGAGATTCCGTATCAAGGAGATCATACAGCATACGGGGCTTTCTTGTGTCTGGCTTCTTTCACCGACAGTGTTTCGAAGGCTCCCCCACGTTGAAGCTTGTATCAGGGCCTCGTTCCCTTTTGTGGCTGAATAATCCTCCCTTCTGTTCGTGCAACACACTTTGTTTAGCCACTCACACTTGATGGGCACTTGGGTTATTTGCACTTTCTGAGTTGCACTACTATTAATAATTCTGCTATGAGCACGCACGCACGCATCTTTGTGTGGATAAATGTTTTCCGTTCTCTTGGATATATGTGTATGTGTGTGCGTGTGTGTGTGTGCATGTGTGTAGAATTGCTGGGTCACGTGGTAACACCGTTGAACATTTTCAGGAACTACTAAACAGGGCCCTTGGCTGCACCATTTTGCATCCCCACCAGCAATGTACCAGGGTTCCAGTGACTCCCATTGTCACCAGTGCTTGCTGTTTGTCTGCCTTTTGATTACAGCTGTTCCATCAGGTGTGAGGTGGCATCCCACTGTGCTTTGAGGAGAATGCCTGTCAAACCGGGCTAAGGGTGTGGAGCATCTTTTCATGTGCTGATTGGCCATTGTTTATCTCCTCTGGAGAAATGTCTCTTCAAGTCCTTTGCCTGTTGTTAATTGAATTGTTTGTCTTTGTGTTGTTGAGATGTAAGAGTTATTTATGTATTCTGGGGACTAGACCCTTGTCAGATGTGTGACTCACAAATATTTGCTCCCATTCTGAATTGTCTCTTCACTTTCCCCCCGTGCTATCCGATGACACACACACACACACACACACACACACACACACACTTAATTTTGATGCACTTTCATGTGTCTGTTTTTTTCTTTGGTTGTTGGTGCTCTAGGTGTCCTAGCCAAGTAATCATTACCCGATCCAGGTTGTGAAGGCTTATTACACTTGGGTTTTCTTCTGAGTTATACAATAGTAGCTTTTATATTTGGGTGTTTGGTAAATGTTATTAATTTTTGTACGTGTGTAAGGCAGTGGACAGATTCATTCCTCTGCGTGTGGATGTCTAGTTGCTACAGCACCGTGTGTTGAATAGAATGTTCTCCCCTTGTTGAATACTCTGCTAACACCTACTGAAAACCAGCTGAGCATCAATGTTTGCTTTATTTCCCGCCTCCCAATTCTACCCCATCAACCCATGTGCCTGCCCTAAGCCAACACCACCCAGGCTTGATGACTGTAGTTTTTGATAAGCTTTGAAATTGGGAAGTGTGAGTCCTCCAACTTAGTTCTTTTTTAGTATTATTCTGGCTATTTTGGGTCCTGTGAAATTTCAGATGACATATAGGATCCGTTGTTCCATGTCTGCAAAAAAAGGCATTGGGGTTTTCATAGGGGTCGCACTGAATTTGTAGATCAACTGGGGAGAATTTCTGTGTTAATATCAGCGTCCTAACTGGCCTCTAACATTCCGTCTCTCCGTCCCCTGTCTCTCCATTACAGCCTTTATTCCTCACGTGCTCGTCCATTTTCTGACTTTCTCCACTAGAGTGTGAGCTCCATGAAGTAGAGGCCTTGTCCTTCCTGCTCAGTGCTTCATCGCCGTGGCCTAGCATAGCCTGGCAGGCACAAAGTGGGTGCTCAGCATGTGTGGTGTGCGTGGACAAGTGAGTGACGAGCAAAGGAATGCACGTATGCGTGCGTGAACGGATGATGAATGAATGAACCAGTGAACATGCTTCCACGCCATGATTGTCATTAGCATTGACAACCTTTGACCAAGTGATGCAGTTGCCCAACAGCTGGCTTAAATTAGTGGGTGAATATGTTCAGTCTGAAAGGAAAAGTAATATTTTAAAGACAGGAAGGTTTTTAAATGATTTGAAAGATAGTCAAGATTTGTGGTTCTCAATCACCCAGAAGAGATCTTTCGTAAAATACTGGTACACAGGTCACACACACACACACACACACACACACACACACACACACACACACACGTTCTGATTTTACTGGTTTGGAAAGAGACCTGGACATGGCAATTTTTTATAGGTTGCCATGGGTTCTAGTGTGCAGCCAGGGTTGAAACTTCCTGGACCACACCTTCACCAATCTCTAGGGAGGGCCCAGGACTGCACTTTGGATATCAAAGTTAGAAACAGACTCAGGACAATACATTTAAGGTTAAAAGGTAAGAGAAGAAAAGCCTGAATCCAGGAAACCTGAAGTCTACATGGTGTCCTGCCAACCTTCACCCTAGCCCCCAGCTGGAGAATGTGATGGTGACAAATGACATGCAAACTCAGAGAGAGGGTCCCCTGGGAAGGTTCACGTGTGCAGACCCCACAGAGCTGAATGAGCCCCTTCAGTCCCATGTTTTCCTGAAAATCCTTAAATCATCCTTTGAATAGTTGTTTCCCCAGTGGAAGGCAGAGAGCAAAGAATAGGAAAGTAGGGAAAGCTACGAGATTTCTACTTCTGCAGCGTTGTTCACAGAGCTGAGAGGCAGAGAGTGAGCAAGTGCCAGACCAGAACTTTAGGTGGGCTGGCATGACCGCCCTGCAGATGCAGGAAGGCACCAACCACAGAACCCTGGACAGAGGTCCAGGGAACTGCTGTGTCCTGGCACCCCAGCACCCACAGTGGCTCTGAAATGGAACTGCAGGCCACTTGGTGGGATGTTCATTATTTTCTGCCATTGGAGTTTCTCCATAAAGTGACAGTGGATTGAACTTCAATACTGAGTCATTTTGACCTTGACATGGGACGGAATGCTTAACATGACTCAGAGATGCTCAAGTCAGTTCCGAGGACACTGACACAAGCTGCAGGCCCCTCCTCGGAGCTCAGGAGCAGCACCATCATCTCTGGGGCTGCCCTCCTGTCAGTGCCCAGCCCACCACTCCCTTGCCCTTCTCCAGGCTGGGACCCCAACTGCAGGCCTACCCTGCTTTGCTACAGGCACTTAGCAGTTGGCAAACACATACTGTGATAATGAGAGTGCTTCCCATCCCTATAGCACGCACAGTGTGCAAAGCATCTTGACTTCTGCACCTTAGAGAGGAGGAAACTAATCCTGGAGAGGTGAACTAACAGGCCTGAGACAACCTTGCTCCACCTGGGAACTGTCCCCAACCAGGCCATGTGGCACCAGATGACTGGGAAACAATTCAGCTGGGATCAGTCTACTGGCCTCTTCATACTTCCTGCTCTTTTCCCATCCATTCTATGTTTTACTTGGTTTTGTCTTAAAGAAACAATTCTCTTCATTGATGCTTTCAAAATGATTAGCTTCCATTAAGTGTACTGTTCCCTTATAAATGTTTAAACCTCTTTCATTTCTGTGAGTACTGCGTTGGTGTTGCATAAGAGTGAAGCGCTTACGAGCAGATATGCAAAGCCAGCAAATGATACCTGTGAGCACTGCGCCCCCGTCCAGCCTCACCCTCAGTAGCAGGCCAGGGTTCCAGCGAAGCTGCAGCTGCATGGGCTTGGTAACGACAGAAGCAAAAATAATAATAGCAGCAGCTTTTCCTGAGTGCATACTCAGTGCTAGACAAGGTTCCGAGTGCCTTCCCTTGTGAACTCACTTAATCCCCGCCACAACCCCATTCGGTAGTTACCATTACTATCCTAAAAATGAGGCACAGAGGGGTTAAATAACATGCCCATAGTCCCCCATAGGCAGCACTTAGCCCATAGCGGTCAAACAGATGGACTCTGGACTTAGGCTGAACTTCATATCCCAGCTCATACACTGACTGTGTGAAGTTAGGCAAATGTACGGGTTGCGGGTCGCACTGTGAGCTCCTGAAGGATATGTGCACGGAACCTGGACTGTAATCTTATCTAGACAAAAGGTCTTTGCAGATATAATTAAAGAGCTTATGATAAAATCATCTGAATTACCTTGATTGGTCCTAAATCTAATGACAAGTGTCCTTATAAGACACAGAGGAGAAGGCCATGTGTAGATGGCAGCAGAAATTAAAGTGATGCAGCCAGAAGCCCAGGCAAGCCTGAAGCCCCAAGAAGCTGGTAGAAGCACAGGATTCTCCCCTAGAGCCTTCAGAGGGAGCACGGCCCTGGGCCACCTGGATTCAGACCTGTTGCTTCCAGAACTATGCATGAATCAATCCTTTGTTTGGGGCTTTAGGGAGGATTAGAAAGGACAGTGCCTGTAAAGGACTTACCCTGTGCCCAGCATGTCAAGAGTGTGCAATGGATGTTACAATGGATGTTAGCGATTATATGAAGCATCATTAATGATCTGGACCTTGGCACCCCGGCCTCTGAACCCTCCCAGAGCTGATCCCCCATCTTGATGTTTTCCTGTATCTGACTCCATGTCACAGAGCCCTCCAAGACCACCTCTGGCTGCAGGAATCTCAGAGGAACTGAATCTGACTCCCAGACACAAGCTGCAGACCTCACTCCTGTGAGCCCTTACTGCTAGAGCAAAACGATGAACATCCACACAAAGCATTTTAGTTTTTACCCAAGAAGTCATTTTCTTACACGAGTCAAACACGGAAGGCTCAGAGAATTAAATCAAGAAGGGAACTCCGGGCTGGAGTGAGTTCTGCCAACGGGCGTGGAGGTTTTCCTGTGTCCGCTCATCTCCTTCTCTCTTATCTGCGTCTTACAGCGGACAGGAAGCCGGCTGAGGAGAGATTGTGTGTTCATACCAATTATTAAAAATATATGGCAGGTTTCTGGAAATGCGTTCCCATGCCAAGAAATGGAATGCATTCACCAACCAGGCTCCTGTGCTGTAAGATTTGGAAGAATGATCAAGTAGCCATAAACACTACAGTCTGAGGTTTTGATCCATACTCTGCCACCTCCTAGGTGTGTGACCTTGGATGAGTGGACTCACCCTCCCTGAGCCCCAATGTCCATAAGGAAAAATCCATTCCTCCCTCACAGGCTTATCATGAGCACTGACTGGGATGAAATGTTCAAATGCTTTGCACTAAGCCTGACACACACAAGTGCAATCATTGTGGCTTTCATTCCCACTCCCCGGCTCAGAACTTCCTGACTCCATACGGAAATTAAATTAACCTAACTACTTTGCCAGCCTCTCAGGGAGGTCTTGGGGAGCAATGCTGTGTATGGGGAAGATTTACACCTTCCAAAGCACTTCCACCAACTCCACTTGTTTAACCCTCACAATCACCCTGAGCAGAGAGAGTCCTGTTCCCATTTTGCAGGTGAGCACCTGGAGGTGCGTGGAGCCAAGCAATGGGCTTTTGACCACACAGGTAGCAAGTGAGGCTCAGAGGCTCTGAGCCAGGCTGACTCCCCAAAGTCATGGTTCTTCCATGCTACATGCTGACTCTCAAATGAAATAATAGGTGGGAAATGGCTTCATAAAGAGCGGAGCTCTACCCCAGCGAGAGTCCTGATACTATGTTATCTCAAGCACCTGTCTGTGATCTGACATCCTGGTTTTTGTCCGTGCATATGGTCCTTACTTTCCCCCTCTAGCATAAGCCAGTCGGATCAGCTTCATGTGGCTCATTCCAGGGCAATCTCTGGACTTAAGTGTGTGTGGTTGGACCCCATCCATGCAGGCGGGTTCTCCTCCCCCTCCCTCATGCCTTTTGATGACGCCACACCTTCGGCTCTACTCACATGCCTTCACTCCCACACCCAGGAGGCTCTCGGCACAGCCTGCCCTCTGACAGGAAGAAGCCCTTCTGAAGCTTGGCTGTACCATGAGACCGCTAGAGACACGTGACATTTCATTCATTCACCAAACCCTCATTTGCTGGGCACCCACCGTGGGCCAGATGCTGGGGCCACGTGTTTGGGAAGACACACCCTTGTTCTCAGGACTCTCCCTGTCCAAGGGGACAGGTATATCAGTTGACAATGTCAGTGCAGGTGGTAAGTGCTGGAATAGTTCAGCTCTAACCCTAAGGGATCACAGAGGAGGTGGCTAGTCATTCTTCCTTGAGAAATGTTTCATAAAGAACAAGGAAAAGGGATTTCTCCCCCCAACCCAAGTCTTGAAAGAACCAGGAGGATTTACGTAGTTAAAGAAAACAGGCGCTATGCAAACACTCTGGAAGTTCCTCAAAAAGTTAAGCAGAGTTACTGTGTGACCTAGTAATTCCACTCCTAGGTATACACTTAAGAGAAATGAAAATGTGCACAAATGCTCACAGCAGCATTATTCACAATAGCCAAAAAGTGGACACAGCCCAAACATGTACCAGCTGATGAATGGATAAGGAAAATGTGGTCTATGCAGACAACAGAATGTGATTGAGCCATCAAGAAGAATGACGTTCCAATACCTGTCAGGATGAAGCTTAAAAACATGTTCAGTGAAAGAATCCAGACACCGAAAGGCTACACACTGTCTGATTCGGTCCGTATGGCAAGCCCGTGGAGACAGAGGGCAGATCAGGGGCTGGGGAAGGGGCGTGGGAAGTGACTGCTGAGAGGAGTGGGATTTATTTTGGAGTGACGAAAGTAGTGTGGAATTAGATGGTGGTGGTGGTTGACCCACACTGTAGGTGTACTAAGGCCATTGGCTATGCACTTTAAAGTATCGTATTTTGCCATGTATAATGCACATTCCTTTGCCCAAATTTTTGAGGGAAAAATAAGGATGTACATGATGCATGAGAAGTACTAATTTCATGTCTATATAAATTGTTCTTGTGTTTTGTAATTATTACATAAAAATTCTTGTACTAGAATATGTTCAAAAATAAATGCTAAAATTCCTTTATAATATAAAAAAAGCAAGTCTCTAAATATAAATAAATAAATAAATGCATTAAAAACTTAAAATCAAAGATATTTGTCCTGAAAGTTTGGGCCAAAAACATGGCTGCATGTTACACATGGGAGCATATTATACAAGGCAAAAATATGGTAGTTAAAATGGTGAATTTTGTTTTGTGAATTTTATCTCAATTTTAAGACACAACAACAGGCAAGGGTACCTGAGGGCATTGCAGGTGAAGGGCTTTCCAAAGCAAGGGCAGGAGGTGGGGCAAACGCTATCGGGAACAGCAAGTATGCAGTGTAACTGGTTCACAATGCATTGTGTTTTCCTACTGTTGCCTCACAGCTTTAGAAGGCTACACAGCTGTCAGCTCTCATCCCAACCATATTCATTAGGATGTTTTTGGTTGCAAGTAATTCAAACTGGAGTACACAGTAGAGGGAATGCACTGGCATTCTGAAAAGGTCCAGAGGTAATATGGATTTCAGGCACAGCTTGATCAGGGATTAGTTCCACTTCTCTGTGAGTCTTTTGTCTCTGTCTTCCTCCATGCATGACATATGTCATCACACTAGCTTCCCACATGTTATGGAGATATGAAAAGAAAGATGCATTTCATCTAGAAAGACCTTAGAATGCTCCTTGGACAACACAGAGGTTTAGCTGAACTTTAAATGGTAGACGCAACCTCAGGAAGATATCAGATGCAATGGCATTCCAGGCAGATGAAAATTCTTGAGCAGGGAAGTGCAGGGTATGTCTGGGAAGAGTTCAGGAATTTGTTGAATCTGGCCACTTGTGGGTAGAAAGTAGGTACAGGGCTGGAGGGAGCTGGGACTTTACCCTGGAGGCAGTTGGGGGCCATTAAAGGAATTTCAGCAGCTGAACAACACGAGGAGCCCTTTATCAAAGTTCACCGTGGTTATCAGATAATATTATGGCACCGTTGTTACTTTTCTTGATAATATTGTGGTTATGCTGAAGTGTCATGGAATCTGAGATTTACTTTCAAATGGTTTGGGGGCGGGGAGTGTGTATATGTGTCTGTGTGCACTTTAGAGAGAGAGGAGATGTGGCAAAATGTTAGCAACTGTTGGCTCTTGGAGGAGAGTGCCCAGGTATTCACTGTTCTGGTCAGCTGTGCTGTTTGTTTGCGGGGGAGGGAGGGAAGGTTTTCATAAAAATTTGAGAAAGGAGAAAAGTTGGGGTGGGGAGACAGACCTCTGTGGGGGAGGGACAGGCTGGGGAAGTGGTGCAAGGAGGGCCAGAGAGTGTGAGCCCCAAGGGGCGGTGAGACAGGCAGAGCCCTAAGCCCTGGGGCCCAGGGCAAGTGGACGTGTTGGTAAGGGAGGCTCCGCAGTCCCATGACTCTGCAGCTTCCACGTGAGGGCCCAGGAGGACCCGGGTGCCGGGAATGGAGCTGGACGGCGGCCAAGGAGGAGGGGGAAGAGAAGGAGCCTCCAAGGAGGGTCATTTCTGCTCTCTTAACAATCGCTTGTATGGGGGGCCAGTGTTAACTCAGAGTTTCAGAGCCTGAAATGACTTAAGAAATGACCCAAGCAGACCCCTCATTTCTCTGATGGGGAAACTGAGGCACAGACTCATCTGAAACCTCAGACCCCGAGACGGATGACGAACTACCTTTACTCACCTTCCTCAGATGCCTGTTCCACCTTCCTGCCCTTCCCCGAAACTTGTGCACGAGAGGACACGAGTTTGGTCTGCCTTTCTTAATGAAGGCTTGGAGACGCTTTCTGCTCGTGCATGTGACTGGGGAGCTTTCTCTTGGGCGGGCTGCCGTGGGGGAATCATAGGAGTAACAGCTGACCCTGCTGTCCCAGCCGCTCCCTCGGGCCAGGCCCCAGTGTGGGCTTTACACATGTCTGTCTGTACATTTGGTCCTCAGAACTATGAAGAGGGACCGTGTTTAGGCCCATTTTACAGATGGCAGCAGGGAGGTTAAATGGTCACCGCAGGTGCCATCATTTGTAAGTGGCAGAGTTGGGACTGGAGCTCAGGCAGTCTGACCCCAGGGCTGGCACCTTTAACCACCTTGCCATCGACCACACCACCCAGCACGTGGGTCTCCCATCCTAGCCAAAGCACCTCCCCGCATCCTTGGCGACTGGCTGGCTAATTAACTGCCCGAGCTGTTTATTTTGCCAGAGAGGGGGTCAACCGCAAATTCTGCCCCCCCACATTGGTATTTGTGCGGTAAGTCAAGACCTGTTTATTACTCACAGAGTAGTTTGGGGGTCTGTGATAAAAAAGAAATGCAAAACTTCATTTCCCTTCCCTGCTACACTGCTCATTTAAAAAAAAAAAAAAAATAACCCTCTCTTATCAGCCTCCTGGCAGCTTTTGCATTTCCTATGCATGTTAATTACTTTATTAATTACGTCGATATCTCTGGTTCTGCCCAGCATATCTCGGTGCTCTTTGTTTCCAGTGTGCACCCATTCTGCCTTGTTCGTTGGCACATGCATGCCCAGTTTCCGTTTCTAAAAGGGCTTCTTTGAGCCTCGGTAAACACATGGCTTTCAATTAGCCGTGCAGCCATCATTCCCGTTTTCATCTGCGCCATGCCGCCAGTGGGGTGTTTTCTCACATTCTCCCGAACAGAGGCACTTTGTGTTACATTTCTGACATTGTTCCTCAGCCCTTGTTTTCTCTCCGGGTTGCAGCTCAGAGAGCCCCATAATGTAGGACTGAGGCGTAAATGAGCAGGAAGGTGTCGGGGGCGGGGTGGGGCACGGGTAGAGGAGTTGAACCCTGAGGCAGACGGAGATGGGGCTCGTGAGATGAGACCAGAGGGGGACCTGGGCGCAAATCCTAGGAGCACTTGAATGTTAAGCTGAGGATTTCAGACTTTATCCTAAAAACCAACATCCCCCAAAGAACGGATACATGACCTGCAACGTTAATCCCATTCACTGTCCTAAGACGAAAGCGGATGGGGGCATTTCTTGGTCCAAAAGTTTTAAAAAATCCCAGAAAGTATACATTTGCTTCTTGGGCTTTAACACAGTAAAGGCCCTGAAGAGTCTTGCAGTTTACTATTTTAACTAAAAATTTTAATTAGCATTTTCAAAACTTCTTTGGCCATGGAACCCTATCTCATGGTGCATGTTGACATCGTCATACTCCAATATGGAATGCAATTTAGGAAGTGCTGCTGGAGGGGGTGAGGGGCCTTGGTGGGTTTTGAGCAGGAGGGACATGCCTAGACTGTGTTTAGAAAGGTGCTCTGGCAGGCAATCTGATGAGCACAGAGGCGGGGTGGGGGCGTGGCAATGAGGCAGGCCCCCAACGGTTCACGAAAAAGGAAATAAGGATCTCAACAAGGTTTCAAATGTTTCAATGTTTTCTTTCCATTTTCTTTCAAACTGCATTGTTGTCTTAAAACTGGGAAATCAGCGTTGCTATAATAAATCAGAGCACGAGGGTTTTCTTCGGGCGTAAAATCTGAAAGAGAAGAGCAATCTGTGCGTTCTTCCGTCTTCGCAGGAAGCGTTTAGCCTGACAGGGTGTTGGAACACAATAGCCATCTGTTTCTGCAAATCACCGGAGTTCGTTGAGGCTTTCCAACCAGACAGACCCAGAGTCCCGTCCCAGGGCCACACCTTCGTGGCTCTGTGACCCTGGGCAAGCGACTGCACTTCTCTCTGTCTTCATTTTCCTGTGCAATAAAGAGAGAATAATCCCTCTCTCACAGCTTCAAGGATTGCTGGGGGGGGGCCCTGTGCAAAGTCCTTATCACAGTGCCTGACATGTAATAACAGAAACACAAATGTAATCGCCCTTCTCTATTAGTCAGGATGGGCTGGGCCAAACTGTGGTAATGAAGAACCCCTAACTCTCAGCAGCAAACTGCATCAAAGGTCTATTTCTCTCTCATGCAAAGTCTGCGTGTAAATCCAGGTGGTCTCCAGGGGGACCATCTTCCGTGAGGCAGCTCAGTGATCTGGGACAGAAGAGGAGGCAGCACACAGATCTGTGACAGGTCGTCTAGGCTTCAGCCCACGAAAGTCAGATGTCACTTCCTCCCAGAGCCCATTGGCCAGAATTAGTCATGTGGCCCCCAGCGCACTGGAAAGGGGCTGAGAAATGTGGGTGAGCGGGTGAGATGTCGGGGGGCGCCAGGCTCTGCCGGCTGCTCCTTCACTCCCTTTGATGTGTCCACTGAACCTCTCTGAGCCTCAGCTTCCTCATTGCTAAAGTAGGGCTGATACTTCCTGTCCACCTTGCGTGGGATTATTAGGGAGCACATGTGATCACATGTGCGGAAAATGTTAACGTTGGAGGTGATTGTGTGCTCACTTTCGGCTGGGCCAGAGCCACGTCCCATCTTTGGTTCACAGGAGAACATGCAACTCCAATTTTCCTTAAATCTCCATTCCTGTTCTGATTCCCCAACCCCATCTTGTCTCTGGATTGCCCACACCCCCATTTGATTTGGGCCTTTTAAATTTCTTTGGTGAAATCATTAAGGCCACCCATCAGTAGTCTTTGGTGGCCTGTTTCTGGAACTGCACACTTGGTGGCACATCCTGCGTGGAAAAGAGGCCCTGAAGTGCTGTGAGGGATGACAGGGAGCTGCTGCCTTTCTCTCAGGGGTCCCGCCTCACAGGGTATATGGTGTGTCTCCCCCAAGCACCAAGGTTCCCTTAAATGTGGGCAGCGACAGTGTGCGTTGCCAAGCTCCACGGTGTGGTTTGGCTGCCGGATAGCCAAGGTCAGAGCCAGCCCCAGCAGCACAGGGCTCCAGGCATGGGGAGGGAACACTGCTCTGGCCTTCCTCAGATCCCCTTGGAGACTTGTATTTTCATATGGGCCCCAGACCCTGTAGACGTAGTGACAAGATGAAGGCGGCCAAGATGGGGAAAGAATAAGAAACTGTGCCATGGAGGAAGGGTTGACGTGAACCCAGCAAAGAGAAGGCTCAGAGGGGCTGTCCTGGGGTCCAGGGAGGAGCCGCAGCCTGCAGGGCCCCAGAAGGCAGAGCCAAGACCCACGGGGGAGGTTCTGGTGATACAGATTTCAGCTTAGGGTGAGGAAGAGCGTTCACATTTTAGTCTGACCTATCCCGAAATGAAATGGGCTTCCTTAGGAGGTAGTGAGTGTCTCATCACCAGAGGTGTACAAAAAAAGATTGGACAAGCTCTTGGTAGAGACTGCTCACTAAGGAAGGGAAGTGAAAGAAGATGCTTGAGTGAATCTCTTCAAGCCCAAAAGTTCTCTGAGTGCACAAAACAGAGTAGTTGAACACTGTGACCTGCAGAGATACTGTGTATATATTTGTATAAATGTTGGTATATTGGTTGTTAATGGGTGTGTGTGAGATGAGGTAAGGACAGCTCTGCAGTGATGATGGGTTGGAGCGTCACATTCATGCTGGAAACGCCGTCATTGGTGTGGAGGGGGAAGGCCCTGGCAGGGCACAAGGACACTGGCCGGGAAAACTGAGCCCTGCCGCAGAGTGAGGGGGCACGCCGGCTCTCCCGGGATCTGTGGCTCCCCAGGGACTCCCACGCACAGCCAGCGGTGGCGGCAGCACCAATTGCAACACCCTGTTTCGGAACAGGCCTTGCAACACTGCACTTCCGGGGCTCCCAGCCCGCTGGCCTCTCCGAATGACAGCAGGCAAATGAGATGGGTGCACTGTTCTTGCACACGTTACTGCCAGCGGGCGTGTGTCGGACTGTGTCCTCTTTTGTCTTCTGGGCTCTTGCTCGATGCTCAGAACAACCCTCAAAGCAGGTGACTCCAGCATTTCTCAGTGGAGAGCCTGGAGCTCAGAGGGAGCACGTGACGGACCTGGGTTAGAGCCCTGGGCCAGAGGCAAGGCCAGTGACTGTCCATTGCACCAGGGTGCGGCGGTGTCACCCTGTGGCCTTTTTGCCAAGGGCAAAGTAAAATCTGAGCCACAGCAGGGAACACCAGAGGTAACACCTGAGGCTCGTCAGGCAGCCAGCTTCCTTTGTCCCTGCTGAGCTGGGACTCCCAGAATTATCCAGAGTTCCAGGGAGGGGTCCGAACAACAGAAGGGTCCTGGGCTAGGGGTCATGACAGCAGGCTCAAGTGCCAGGTCCTCGGGTTTCTTGCTCTGTGACCGTAGGTGAATTGCAGCCTCTTCCTGGGCCCAGCGTTCTCTATGCAAAATGGAAGCGAGACCGACAGCCCTACTCAACTCCTAGGGCGGTTAGGCAGAGGGGTCCCCCATGCTCCAGCTCCCTGATGTAGGGCATCTTCGCACCCTAGTTCTGTCACCTCCCATTTCACACCAAGCTGGACTTGAGCTTGACAGCAGGGAGTTGCCCTGAGCCACCAGCCAGGCCAGGCACTGAGTCAGCTGCAGACCCCATGAGAGGATGACGAGAGACACACCAGGACATAACCAGCCAGGCCGAGAAGGGCCAGCGCAGCTGCCCTGCAGTCTGGGCAGAGCTGTCCACAGGCTGGGTCGTTCTGGGTTTGTGGTGTGAAGCCAAGGCTCAGAGTCGGGCAGACCTGGGTTCAAGTCCCACAACTGTACTGAAGCCCACTCCTGTGGTGGTTGTCTAGATGAAATGGGACAGTGTGTATGACATGCTCAGCCCAGAATCTGGCACGCAGCACTCAGTAAGGGGGGGTGACGGGGAGAGGAAATACAAGCAATGGGGTGGCGGGGCGGGGGCGGGGGGCAGTGCTGAGAGAGGAAGGGCAGAAAGTCGAACTCAGAGATATCCAACAGAAGGGCAATGGTCCTCCCCAAGAAGAGAGGCAGGAGGCACTGGGGCCTCAGAGGGGCGGAATGAGAGGACCTGGGAAGATTTCAGAGATGGAATAGTGGGTGGGTGTAAGAAAGGGTGTCCCAGGACCAGGGCACAACACAGTAAAGGGCCCAGAGGGGAGGGTGGGGGCCTGGCCACAGAGGAGGTCGGGGAAGGAGTCTAGGGTGGCAGTTAGTACGTGGGGTTCCGTTACGGAAGGACCAAATGGCTGTTCCCTTCTTCAGCTCTTCTCTGTTCATTCTCAAGGTTTGATTAACAACATCTCGACTCCTATGGTATTGTATCGGCATCTGAGCGACACAGTCCCCCTCTCTTCAGCTCCTTGTGTCTCTCTGCTCTCCATTCATTTTTCTGTTGATCCTCTGCCCGCCTGGGTCAGGGCCCCCCAAGTCTCCCCAAGGCCTGGCCATGGGACCCCCCTGCCTCTGCCCGCTGACCAGACACCGAGCTGTGAAGGGTCAGGCTGGTCCAGGGCTGCAGGAAGACAGCATTGTTCTGCTCTCAGGGGGAGGGGGTATAGCCCCAGTCGTTCCTGCGTGCGCCGAGAAACACAGTCCTGCAGGCCTCTGCCCGGCCAGGCACCCTGGTCTAGCTGAGGGTGGGCGAAAACCAGCCTTCAGGAGCTGAGCCTGGGAGGCACTGACTTCCATCTGGGGTGACCATCATGGAATCACCAGATGTTGGCACTTGAGGGGCCTCTGAGGGGAAAGGACTTCGTTGCCAAGGTGAGCTACCAAACCGTTCCACTCAATAATGCTTCCACAAAAATCAGGTGACCAAGGAAATAGTGAACCCGTATTTCTGTACATCCCAATGTCAGGTGGGGCCTCATGGGTCTTGAGACCCGGGAAGAATTGCCTCAAACCCCCAACGTGGGGAGACATGGGCCCTTTCCCATCCTCTCCTACAGGTGTGGCCTAGTTCCTGGCTCACAGACACCATCTCTCTCCCACCCCATGTCACCCAGAGCAAGTCTGAGGCCCTTTGCCAGGTTCACAAGCACGCCCCTCTCGCTCATCAAGCACTTCCTGAGTTTTAGCGGAACTTCCAGAAGGTGCAGAAATCTGAAGGAGAAGGAACATGTGGCCCAACCAGCTTCCCTCCTTCCCCCACCTCTCCTCTCTCCACCTCCGGGCTCTCTCCTCCCACCTCCCTCTCCTGGCTCCCAAAGTGGTTTGGCCCCTTTGGGACACTTGGTGCCTGTGGCACTCCCCTTCCAGAGCCAGCACTTCCCACTGGAGTCTGCCTGTCCCTGGAGCGAATTCTCCCCCAGGTGCACTTTCTCCAGCACTGAAGGGCAGCTGAGTGCCTTCCTCACTTCAGCTGTTTGCAGTCACCGCTCAGTCTCTCCCCAGTCCTTTTACCAACTTAAGAAAGAACAGCTATCACACTTACTGCAGAAAGGTCCTTAAAATTAAAAGCTCTCCCACATAGTCCCCTTGACTCTGGCACAAGGACTGAAGACAGGCTGGACAGGCAGCCCAGACGTGGGAGGGAGGCAGACACGCCCAGTTCATGTGGCAGCCCTGTGTTGCCCAGTGTCTCGTTGCCTAAAGAAGCCAGAAACCTGGGTGTTCAGGTGAAATCACCTGAGTTTGAAGTGCTAAGATGCCCGGGAAGCAGTAACTCGGTTGCCCCGTGAAAGCACCCTACCCCCACCATGACCCAGCACCTCCTGGCTTTGCATTCTTCAGCAATCCCTATGAACTCCTCCTGCTCGGGCTTGCCCCAGAGGCACCCTACACAGGCCCAAGGGGAATAGGAGCACCACTGAAGGCCCGCCTCCACAGGGAGGGGACAGAGCCCGGCTACAGGAAAGGGAATGACAAGAGAAGTTGAGATGCACCCTGCCACCCACTTTGCAGGAAAGAGGTCTGGCTTAGCTTTGCCTCTGATTCGCTGTGTCACCTTAAGCAAGTCCCTTGCCCTCTCTGAGCCTGTTTCCTCACCTGTAATGTGGATATAACATTCCTGGCTCCTTCTTCAGTTTGCCCTGAGGTCCAAATCAAAGAGCAATCCCAGTGTATAGATTTATGAGCTGCAAAGGGCTACAGATGTTAGGACCTATGGCATCATTGGTCAGCCCTTAACTTCCCCAAGAGGCTTACCACCCCAGCTCTGACCCTTACACAACCACAGAAATTCCTGCTAAATCCCAAGGTCAAATTCAGGATGCCTCTCTGAACAGGACCAGGCAGGGGTCTGCTGGCCCATTGGCACCCTAATACAGTACACGAGTTCCTTGCCCTTCTCAAGCAGGGCCTGGCCACCTCTCCCACCTCAATCTCCCCTCCGAAAAACATCAGGGGAGCAGCTTTGGACCCCACACCTGCTGCTCTGGAAGCTGCCCCCCACGCACCTGGGCAAGGGTACACAGCACCAGCAGACTGGATAAGTCCAAAAGCAGAGGGCGGTCCCACCCAGCCCTGGAGAGCTGACATGACAGCACTCAGTGCCTGAAAACTGTTAAGTCCCCAGAAACGTTGGCTGGTGAGCAGCCCCCGAGGCTGGCCCCTCCTGTGCCACCCCACAGCATGGTCCAGTGCACAGGGCGTGGGACCAGGTCAGGACACCTGCACCTGGGTCTCCACTTGGTCACCCTCTTGCTGGAGTCCTTTTCTGGGTCTGTTTCTCCACCTATAAAAATAGGACTTGGACTTGTGCATAATCCGCTTAGTGTTTGGAAATGAGGAGTCCAGGGAAGGGAAATTTGGACTGTCACAGGGACCAGAGGATATTCCCGGCATTGAGTGCCCAAGTGCCAGGGGTTCTGAGTGCCCTGCACTGAATAGGAGAGTTCCCCACCGAAGAGAACTGTGCCCTCCCCCCAAAGAAAGCAGTGCCCGAAGTGCCCCTGTTGAGAAACCCTGGTTAGTGATCTCACAGTCCCTTCTGGATTTGGGATTCTGAAAACATTCGCTCTGTCTCGTAATCAAACATTAAAAAAAAAAATTCTTACCCTGAAATGACAGCTTCTAGCTTTGCCGCCTCAGAGATGTGGGGCTGCTGCTGGAGATAAGCAGCCCGGCCCCAGAGGGGCCCGGAAGGTGCCTGGCAGCTGCAGCGCTCTGTGCCTCCCTGCAGTTGGAGATAATAATGACGGGTTCCACATAAGGAGCAGGCGCCCCACTCTCTGAAGCCTGGTAAACACACCGGCTACCTGCTTTGATCGCCTTGCCAGTGCTGGGAGGTTGCAGGCGAGGAAATCATGGTTCAGAACGGCTTGGAGATGTGGTCCAAGTCCCACAGCTGGCAAGTGAGGGACTCAGGATCGGAACCAAGTGCCCTTTCCCCTCCCTGCCTAGGCATCCTTGATGGGAGCCCCCTCCCTCCCCCACCGCCACCCCCAGAGAGTCTGTGTCCACTCACCTGCCTTCCCAGGAAAAGAGAAGCGTCTCAAGACTCTGACATGCAGCCCAAAGGTTAGACATCGTCCCCTCCCCCACCATCCCACTGATGAGACACACATATCCTCGCCTATCATATATTTTACCATATATTTCAAACATCAAATTTGAAATTAAAATGAAAAAGCTGGAATGGCCCAGGGAACAAGCTCTGAGAGCCAGATTCTGGGACCTGGTCAGGAGGTGGAGGGAACCCCCTCTTCATAGAAGCACTGGCTGCGTGGGGCTCGGGAGCCTACGCCACCTGAGCAGTGACAGCAGGGAAGGCGAAGAGCCCCACAGTCACAGCGAGGGCTCACGGCGCCCTTTGTGCCTTCCTCCCGGACACCTCAGCCCTCCTGCCTGGCCCTGACTGCCCTGGCCCGCCCACAGGGCACACTCACAAGCACCGCACTGCGGGGGTCCAGTCCAGGGTCAGAACACTCAGACAGGCGGTGTGGAGTCTGACCTTATGCTAAGCTGTCACCCGGTGTCAGGGGTGTGCGAGTGACAAAGGCCCTCTTTGGGAATCTTCCCTCTTCACCAAAGACCTGCTGGGTGAGGACCAAATGTCACCCTGCTGTTTCAGATCCTTCAAGGATATCTCCTAGACCAGCGGCCTCCGCATCGCCTGGGAGCGTGTTCAGACCGCGGCATCCAGACCCGCTGACCCGTCTGCCTGTTAACAAGCTCCCTAGGTGGTTGCTGTGCTGGCCCCTCACATATCACACTCCAGCCATGCCGGCCTCCCTCCGGTTCCTCAAATACGCTGAAGTCTTTGCCATTTCGGGCCCTTCCCACTTGCTGTTCCTCTCCTAGGAGTGGGCGCCCCCTAGATCCTCACGTGGCTGGTCTCTCTCACCACTCAGATGTCAGACTGAATGTCACTGCAGCAGAAGAGCCTCCCCAGACCACCTGACCTGAAATCGGTCACCCTGCTAGCACCCCTCAAAGTCCCTTGCACCTCTCTTCAGGCACGCATGTCACTGCTCTACTCTTGACTGTACCGTGTGGTTCCTCAGTCCTCTGTGCTCCCCACTGGAACGCACACTCCATCAAGGCAAGCCTCCCATCCGCCCTGTACACCTGGGCCCCAGCGTGGAGCAGCATGGAGCAGTATGGAGCAGCACGCACAGCACACAGTGGCACAGGAGGAGTGCTGACTTTTTCTCAGTGGGTTGGTGCAGGGCAAATCCAGTCGTCCCTCCATTATTCAGGCTCACATTAACTGTACTGTAAATCAACCCATGGGCTCACTCTGCAAATGAGTAACCAGAGTCTAGAAAAAGGAGGGGACTTGCCCAAGGTCACCAAGCAAGTCTATCTCAGGACCCCAGCCTTTGACCTTTCCGGACTCCATGCATCAAGCTATGGCCCCACTCCCCGCCTGTGGTGTGTGCAGCCTGACAAAGCAGGATGTTTGCAGGGGCCACTGACCTACATTGTGAATAATTGCGTTATGCAGAGGGACTCTCAGGCCAGCTGCTCTCCCCTCAATGCACAGATGGGGGAGACCTTCCCCCAGCAGCTTCTGCATGCCGCCCGCTGAGCAGCGGCTGGACCGGGAGTCAGGTGTGAGCACTCGCAGCCTCTGGCCATCACAGACAGGCATGGCCTCTCTGCTGGGTACTACACCCTGTCTACCCCTGTCCGGTGGGAAGAGCATTTTATCGGCTGAAATTCAGCTAGCAGCACCAAAGCACATCCTTCCCAGAGCTCCGAGGGGCTTCAGGGCAGGCTTCTATTGAACATTTAGCAATTAAGTCATTCCGCCCACGAGCAGCACCTCACAATGTGAAGAGCAGGGTTATACCCACTGTCTCCTTCAGATCTGACAGGATGCTTTGAGAGAGGCAGGCAGGTTAGGAAGAGCACACAGTGACGGAGAAAAGAACACTGGTTTGGGAGTCAGACAGACCTGGGTTTGAATTTCAGCTCTGACACTCTCTCGCTGGAGATGCGGGGCAAGTTACTTAACCGCTGTGTGCCTCAGTTTCCTCACCTGTAAAATGAGGACAGCACCGAAGATTCTTATGAGGGTTTGACAGGGTAACGTGCGTAGGACTTGCTGCTCTGTCACCGTTGTCATTTATGACGAGCAGTTCTTGGTGTCCTTAGGGTGGCTGTTACTGGGGACGTCCATCCATTCTCCCTCTGAGGCTGCCTCTCGTGGAATTATCCTGATTGTGCGAGAATGGAAGACCCATGAGGACAAGGCTCTTGCCCATCCTGGGGACTGCTGCATTCCCCATGCCCAGAATGCTACCGGCAAACGACAGTGCTGGGTAGTCACGTAGTCAATGAATGAGGGATGAACGAATGAATGATGACTTAGGTAACTGCTGAGGCGAGCAGCACGTAAGGAACAAAAACGAAGAAGAGAGAAAAGCAGGTTGGGCTTGCTTGTGGGCCAGTCTGGAGAGCGCGGGAAACGTGACTAGGCCAGTGGAGATGCCGTAGTGCACAGCGGGGCAGGGACGTGGGCCTGGAGTCCTGGCTCAGGCCCTGCTGGGAGGACCCAGCTTGGCATCTGTAGGGGTCAGGGCCCTGTGCTCGCCGGCTCTAGGCTGCACGGCTGGCCCACAGTAGAAGCAGAGTGAATGGGATGGGCAGGTACAGCTAGGGCCCTCCAGCTCCTCAGTAGTAGGTGTCCCCCTCCCATGCCCTGGGAGCGGGATGGGGGTCCTCCATGGTGCCTGGAAATCTGGCCTTGTTTAAGGCCAGTGGGTACCTTCTAGAGTAGTACAGGACGCTGCTGAGGGCTTCGTCACAGACAGCCCCACCAAGACACAGATGCAGTTCTGTGTCGCCTGCACAGGTTGATCCACAACCTCTGAGAGCAACTCATAGGTGCCCAGGCCATTGCTGCCACAACCACAGAGAGGCCAGCGCTGGGCAGGAGTCTCTGCACAGTTCTTTGGTGTCCTCTAGTGGCAGCTTGGTGCACAACAATGATTCCAAGTCAGCGCTCAGGGTGGCTGGGCTCCCTGCCCCCTCCGGTTGCCTGGGCAGGCACATTCTCCCTTGTGTGACCCCCTAAAGCCACCCCCAACCCCTCCCATTCTGATCTGTGTCCAGTGTGCACAGGCCTGTGTGAGGATGACGTGCACTACCAGGAGATTGCTGTGGCTTAATTCTGGATCAGAGCCTGGGTCCTGGGGAGATGGGGTAGAGGCATCTCTGCCCACCCCCCTTGGGACCGCTGACTTCTCTGAAATCTTGGTGGGCCCTTGGTTTTCTGCTGTCCTCCCAGCTCTGCAGCCAAGGCTGTGCTTAAGCTGATGGAGATGGGTGGGGGGCTGAAAGACCAGGTATGAGAATTAGGATTTCAGGGTTCAGAAAAGTCAGAGCAGACCAAGATGGGGACTGGGGTCAGGGAAGGGGGCGTGGCAGTGGTGGTTACTGACAAGGGAAGATAGCCAGGCTGCAGTGTCGGCTCCAAAAGGGGAGACAGAGCTAACAGCAGTAGGGTGAAAATTACCTGATGGGGCCCTGAAGAACAGGGCTCACTGAGTCAGCCCTGAAGAACATCTGAATCACCAGTGCAAGGTCGTTACGCAGAAAGCCAAGGAGATCTGGAGCAAGGGTGTAGGCAGACTCACCTTCACCAGGAGGGTGAGCTCAACCCTAGGCCTACAGATCAATGGTAAGCTTGAGCAGGTTGAAGGACCAGGTCGACATCTGGGAGGCGACGATGTGTACTTTCACAGTGGCTTCCCCTTCCTGAAGAAGAGTGTGCAGACTCAGGGAGAGAGCTTGGGGTTATTCCGGGGAGCCCAAGAGGAAAAACCAATGGGTGGAGGTACAGGAAGAGAAAGTTCTTGTTCAAGAGTGCAGGGAGGGGTCTGTCACCAGGGGTATATAAGCCAGACAACCGTCGTCAGCTTCCTGTGAATAGAGTTATCATCACATTGAACAAGGATGTGTGGCAGAATCAGTCCTCTTCACAGAGAATCCAAGACTCCATCACAAATGATTGCTTTCATTGTAGAGCAGCAGACCCGGTCATCACTGATGGGTTTGCTCTTTGTGCATGACAGTAGTGGGCCTCTGCTACTGCTCTGTGGTGTCTGCTTGTTGTCAGATGTTAGAAAAATCCAAGTTCCGCCACGAAGGCACTGGTGACCTCGAATGCAAGTCCTTTCTCAGCCTCCTCAGTTAAACGATGCAAGGACACAGGAAACACCCGTCACCCTTAGTAGAATCCAGCCCAGGTCCTGGGTGGGTAGCAGGGGAGGGGGAATCTCTAGCCTTGGCCGTGCTGAGTGTGGTTCCTGGAGATCACCTTGCCCCGGTACCCACTGCCACCACTGCAGAACTTTAAGAAACCCCTCTCCCCTCTGGCACTCCAGCCTGTGTGTGGACTCAGTGGCCATGGGACCATGGAGGCTGAGCTAAGGCTTTCTCTGGCTTGGGACAACAAAAGGGCAGTCAAGCCCTAGAGAGCATGCAGCTGGGTGGTCAGGTCAGTAGACAGCCTGAGCCCACAGGCCCCACCACTCCCGGCAACTCCTGCTTCCCCAACACAGAGGTGCCCCAGCCATTGCCACTCGAAAGGCCACACCTAGAGAATAGGGCCAGGAAAAAGAGGGTTTCCATCCTCCACCCGCCTAAGGCCTGGCTTCTACATTACCAAAGTGCCCTTCTGCCCAGCCCTTACCCTCCAATATATGGCTTTACCCCGGGCCTCAATAGGACAACTACATCCTGAACACAGTTCTTTGATGAGGTACCCTCAGTGGTTCTGTTCTGAAGACAAACAGGTTTGCAAAGAAATCTTCAACTTAATAAATCTCTTGACAGTATATGGATATAGCAATTCCCAAACTATTTTGTGTCTATTTGTAGGATTAAATGAATGAGAGACCATTTTGATGGTATTGGAAACCAGTGTTCTCATTGTAAAAGAAGAAAGATACAAATATGGAATAGAAAGAGGCAAGCAAGCAAGAACCCTGTGGTGTGAGAGTTTATCTCTATCTGCACACAGATGATAGAAAGAGAAAGAATGATGATGGGAGGAAGGCAGGCAGGCAGGCACATACGTGGACCGAGAAGTAATGATACCCCAGAAACAGTGAGCACATCTCGTGCCCAGATCTTGGTTTCTAAATACCAGTCCCTGCTAAACAGAACCAGGACTCCTTGGAGAAATGGCTGATTCCAAGACTGGCGCAAGGAAAATGTGAGGAGACTTTGGGACATCTTGTGCCAAGAAGTAGGAAAGTGCTCAAAAAATTATGAGGGCACAATGAAAAACACAGAAGGCAGCATGAAGGGGTTTCCATTGGCCAAATCTGGGAAAAAAATAAGCATCACAATGAACAGTCGTATTATTGGAGTATGAGACACTGAATTAAATAGAAACATAAAAGTCCATACCGATATACATTTTTAAAATGAGCAGAAAGGGAAGATCTTGTTTACAGCAGAATGCCAAGTATTTAAATGGAATCATAGAATTAGGAAATCACCATCTTGCAACCACCAAAACAATGTAGGATCCCCTGATTCTCAGGTAAGAATCATCAGTGGAGGCTGAAACCACTGAGTTCATGTGTGGGGGGGAACAGGATACTCACACAGGCTCCAAGTGTCTCCAGCAGATTATTCGTTAATTACGAGGGGGAAAGGGCACCTTTAAAGTGGAGAGCTCCTGCAGACATCACCTCAACCAAATGGTCACGGTTAGCATGGCCAATAATGGGACAAAGTGCCATCGAGCGCCCCTGAAGTGAAACACCAAGGAGCTCAAGACATCACTTACAGGGGGTTGCTGCCAAGAATGCGTACCCTAAATGTCATCATGGAGACACATTCAGACGGCCCCCAGCTGAGGGGCATTCTATCAGATAACCGAACTGGGCACTTCGGAAATTCCGCTGACACAGAAAACCAAAGTAGGCCGAGGAGCTGTTTGAGGTGAAAGGAGATGAAAGGCATGACGAGTGGATGCAGTGCACGGTCCCACAATTGCCTAAAGGGACATTGTTAGGCCAACTGGTGAAATTTGAAAGTGGGTGGTGTCTTAGATAATATACTGTATCGACGTTAAATTTCTTGAGCTTGGTTAAGTGTGTGTGTGTGGTTATGTAAGAGATCTCCTTGTTCTTAGGAAATACGTGCTAGATGTTTAGGGGTGAGGGGTCAGGATGTCTGCAACTTACTCTCAATGATTCAGGAAAAATGTATGCACAGTATATACATTTTTTCATCCTCTGGGTGTCTTTTGCTCCTTTTGCCACCTCCTCCCCAGTTCTCTCCCAGCGTTTCTCAGTTCTAATTCCTGAGCCTGGGTAGGATCCTCTCGACCACCCCTCTTGGGCAGAGCACGCTGCACTAGGAAACCTCACGGGTCTCTGAGCAGCCTCCGGATTGGCTGCATAGAGGCAGGTGCCCAGCCCTATCTGGTCAGCTCTGGCCCCCCGACCAGGTCACATGGTACACAACATGGCTACCACCATAGCTTCCTAATGGGGTGGTGGGTAAGAGGATCTCCTTGGAAGGTCGTGGCAGGCCCTGTGATTGGCCCAGACAGTGGAGCTGTATCTCCAGCTCCCCAAGTTAACCCCAGAGATACCTGCAGGCCTCCTGACCTACTTTTGTGCCTCACTCTTGCACTCACTCTTTCAACAAATGTTACAGCTGCCTGCCCTGGGCCAGGCCTTGTGCGAGGTTCTAGGGGCACAGGAGTGACCCAGTTCTACCCTCAGGAGCGCTGACTGAAGTTGTGAGGGCATGAAGAACACAGATAACGTTAGTGCAGGCTGAATCATGACCAACAAACGGAAGACAGTCAGCGGTGGCTGAGGCCCGCCCCCAGGGGAACACAGGTGGGGAAAGAGGCAGCATCCGAGAAGCCTCCTGGACAATGTCTCACTGGCTGGGGCTCTTGGGACTGAGAAGAGCAGTCAGATAGGGACCCAGCAGCTGGAGGGGTGCCCGGTGCCATCCCTGGGTTTCTGTTTTTTCTTTGCACAGCCGGACCCAGCAGGACGGGACATCTCCATCCGCCCTCTCCTGGAGCACTGTGAGAACACCCACATGACCATCTGGCTCGGCATCGTCTATGCCTACAAGGGCCTTCTCATGGTAGGTGCAGAGCCGGGGTGGAGTGCAGGGAGCCGCTTCTCTGTCAGACCCTCTCTCCCAGGGGGCTCCATCAACATAAAAGTAAACAGAGCCCCCAGGACTGGGCACTTACTGTGTGCCAGGCCAGTACCTGCCGCGTGTGAGCACAATTTCCATACCAACCCCGTGAGGCAGTATAAGCAAAGTTCCCGTTCCACTGAGGAAGACCCTGATGCTCCGTTTGCCCAGGGTCCTTCAGCTAGTAAGTGGCAGAGTCAGAAACAGGGTTATGAGAGAGTAACCCCAGAGCCTGTGAGTGTGCCTCCATGCAGCTGCCACTGTGCCAGCCCTGGAGTGGCAGTGTGTTGATGTCTAGCACGTGCTCGCACCCTGAATTTCACTGGATTCTCTAAATCCGTGGGAGGTTAGTGGACTCACGCAATTTCAGAGATGAAAGTAAGGCTCAGGGAGGTTAAGTGAGGCCACCCGGGAGCCCCCACTCCACTCACTGGTTGAAATCAAAGATCTCCTACCCAGCGCATCTCACACAAGGTGGGATTTCAAAGGTAGAAGGGTTGAAAGGTCAGCCCCACCTCACTTTATCCCAGATTGATCCTTGAGTCTTCTCTCCGCATCCTGTGAACTGTGACTCCACCTAAAAGCCCTCCAGTGACAGGCAGCTGCTGCGACACCCTCCTCAGCTGTTTCCGCAGGAAAGAGAAGCCACCGTCTGCTTCTGTGCGGCCTCCACTTAGAAGTGGGAACGGAAGCCCTTCCCGAAAGTCAGATAAACTGGGACTCCTGACGCTGCCCCAGTGCTTCCTTGCCTGCTGCTGTTAGTGACTGACCCCAAGTCCCTCCAGGGGCCACACCGAAGAGCAGATGTTAGGAGACCCTAGGCAAAGATTGTCCCCGCTGCAGACTGGCTGAGACCTTCTTGTGTTTCCATAGAGACCCTTTGAGAACTGCTGGGCGGCCATCTGAGTCCCATGAGGTAATGACCTGGAGGTGTCCACAGGAGTTGCCCGGAATAGAAATGGGACCTTGAAAACCGGCCTAAGGTCCTAGGCTTAGAGGACACCCTCTGGGGACATGGGCACCAGAGCTGTCAGAAGCAGGTGGCATAGACTCAAGGGCAGAACCATCGTCAGTGGACAGAGTTGCCAGAAGGCAGCCCTCTGGTCCCTGTAGGGAAGGATTTTGTATAACAGAGCAGTGTTCACAGAAGTGTTGGAGCCCCTGGGAAGGAGTGAGCTCCCTGTCGCAGGACGTGTGCAACATCCATCCCTTGAGTTTCCCCGCCCTTGCTGAACAGAGTGAAACTGGACTCTTTCCAGGATCCCTTCAGCCTCCATGTCCTTGATCCTTACACTGTGAAATTAGATTATGTGACTCAGATGGACTCTTAACTGGATTGATCTGTAGTGTTCTGGCCATTCATTATCTTCCCCACCCACTTTCACAAGTGGGTGGAGGTGACTGTATCTCCTCCAGTGACGCTACTGCCTTCAGTGAGAGCATGTCACTAAAACTGCATTTGACAGCACAAGTGCTTTACTGTTTCTAGTGCGTGCAGAGAACTGTCCGCAGCCCTCCTGGCCCCTCAGGTCTGTAACTAAAAGGCCCCGTCTTAGCCCCTCCTGCTCTGGAACCTGAGAATCTCAGGGCTGGAAAGAGCATGCACAGCCCTGCTCCACCATCAGCATCCTCGAACCCCACAGACCGCTGTGAGCATCCCCAGCAAGTGTTCTTCCACTGCTTCCACACCTCCGGTAATGGGGAGCTCACCCCCTTTAACACAGCCTGTGCCATCCATGGATGGTATATTTGTTTCCTGTGGCTGCCGTAACAAGTTACCACAAATGAGTGACTTAAAACAACAGAAAGGTATTCCCTCACACTTCTGGAGGTCTGAGGTCAAGGCAGGGTCATGCTCCCTCTGAAGGCTCGAGGGGAGTGAGCTTCCTTGTCTCTCCCAGGGTCTGGTGGCTCCAGGAATTCCTTGGCCACCGGCGGCATTGCTCCAGGCTCCGCCTCAGTCTTCATGTGGACTTCTCCTCAAATCTGCCCGCCGTGTGTCTCTTACAGTGACTCTTGTTTGATTAGGTCCCACTCAGATAATCCAGGAGGGTCTCATGTCAACATCCTCAATTTTATCTGCCAAGACTTTTTCTGAATAAGGTCACATTCACGGTTTTCGTGGATTTGGATGTGGACGTATCTTTTAGGACCACCCTTCAAACCACTACAGATGGGTTGCTTTTCTAGAAAGTTCTTCCTTATTCTCAGCTGATAGTGGCCTCAGTGTAATCTGTGCCCGTGAGCCCTCACTGCCCTCCTCGAAGGCCTATCACAAGTTACTCTCTGTTTCCTCCTGGCACTCTTCAGAGGTTTGCAGCAGGTCCCCAGACTCGCCCATGCTTCCTGATGATTTGGTGGCCACCGGCAGTGGGGCAGAGAGGAGGCATGCAGACACCATCAGAGAGCAGGGGTCCGGCACCCAGCCGGCCCTGACACTCACTGCCGAGGGACCCGGCAGGTCCCCTCGCCTTGCTCAGCCTGTTTCCTCTCAAGGGAGACACAGTCAGCCCGCTCAGAGCCCCTGTGGGGTGGCAGGGCCCGGACCCGCGGGAGCCAGCACACGGCAGGTATCCACAGCCGTCGGCCTCCTCCCGCATTCAGGGTCTGCTGCCTGGGCCGCTGGTTCCCCATTTTAAAAGGAATGTTTAAAAAATAAACCAGTCCGTGAGATGACAGACCAAGAAAAGGAGAGGAAAGCGACCACGATTGCGCAACACAGCACCAGGCACAAAGTGGCTGTCCAGTGCTGTGCAGGACACCTTCACTTACAAACTGCTTTGACATCCATCCTGTCATCTCATCCGGAAAGAAACCCTGTGCGATAGGTGTTATGATTATTCCCATTTCACAGATAGTGGAACTGAGGTCCTGGGAGGCAAAATGACTTGCCCAGAGTCACACAGCCCGTGGACAGCAGAGCTGACTCCAGACCCTCTGGCCCGGTGCCACGCCCCTTCTACTCCACGACGCTGTGCTGCCGAGCTAAGCCGAACCCCCAAACGGGCCCTCACCGTGATGTTGAGTGGCCCATGCAGATGTCGGATGCCCCAGCTGCAGTGACGAGATCAGAGGGGAGAGGGGCCTGTGGGGGAGGCCTCCTGCGGGTGCTGGACTGCGGGGAAGCCCCTGCATCGGCAGCAGTCACGCCAGCTCTTCCTCCCTCCCACACCACCGTTCTGCCCTGCGTTCCGTCTGCACCTCTTTCTGCAGCCTGCCCTCCCCTTAGACGACCTGTGCAGAGAAACTCTGCACCTGCTTCAGATTGCATTTGAGTTCTACCCTGCTCAATTCTGTTGGGAGATATTGGTTAAGACAAAATAATAACAATAATAATAATAATAGTAGTAGTAGTACTTAAAGAGATAGTTCATTTGTTAATTTCCTTCTCAAGTAAGCAATCTGGGAGAGGTGTGGGGGCTCCCAGCAGCTGAGCTCCTTGCCTCTTGTGGCTCCCAAATCTTCTGCATGCTGCTTCCACAGTGGTCTAAGGTGGCTGCTAAAGCCCCACCCATCACATTCCACTCCATCTATTAGGAAGGAGGAAAGGAACGTCTTTCTCTTTAAAGACACTTCCCAGAACTTGTTCACACTTGTACATACTATATGGCATTGGCCAGAACCTAGTCATATATAGATGAGAAAATAGAGTCTCTCCTCTGGGTAGCTATGTGCTTGTGGGGGCAACAAAAGTCCCAGACACAGGGGTCTGCCTGCTTTACTAGAAGAAAGACTGGACTGAACTTCCAGAAACGTAGTCCACTTTTGCCACCATACTGCTATGTGGCCTTGGGTGAGCCCTTGCCTTTCTCTGGGCCTCAGTGTTCTCTATAGAATGAGGGAAGAGGTTAAGGTCATGTCTGATCTTCCCACTGTGGCCTTCCCTTCTGCGGGTCTGTGCAGAAACCAGGAGTGGGGGCGGAGGATGACTGGACAGCTGTATCACTCCCAGTCTGCACCCCCAGATGCACCCCAGGGCCATGAGTGGAGACAGACCATGACACCCAGGAGACCTGGTGAACAGCAAAGCCCCAGGCTCCCTGCCCGCAGCCCCCTTCCCAAGCAACCCGCAGTTCAGTCCGGTTGCTGCTCAGAGCAGCAGGCATGTGCCGCCACCTGGAAATGACCTTCTTCCCTTTCTCTTCACCGTTTCAGTTGTTCGGTTGTTTCTTAGCTTGGGAGACCCGCAACGTCAGCATCCCCGCACTCAACGACAGCAAGTACATCGGGATGAGCGTCTACAACGTGGGCATCATGTGCATTATCGGGGCCGCCGTCTCCTTCCTGACCCGGGACCAGCCCAACGTGCAGTTCTGCATCGTGGCCCTGGTCATCATCTTCTGCAGCACCATCACCCTCTGCCTGGTGTTCGTGCCCAAGGTGCCCGCCCTCGCCGCCTGGCCGCCGGCCTCCGGCCCTCACAGGGGATTACTGAGTTTCCTCCACTTTCTGAGTTTTACATGAGCTTTTTTTAGTGATGGACACAATTCACATCACAGAAAATTTGGAAAATGCAGAAAAGTAAAAAACAGATTTTTCAGAAATCTCACATAGTCCCACCACCCCAAAATAATCACTATTAATGTTTTGTTTGGGTTTTATACTTTTAATATTTTTATTTGTTTCTTTGAATGCTTTTTAAATAATTAGACATTATGCTTTTTTGGCTATAGCTGTGATTATAGCACAAATATTGCTTCATAGTTTACCTTTTTCACTCAATTTTTGTCCTTTGCATTCCCCCACTTTTATAACCATTGCTGAGGGAAAGTTCCACATTGTCCACTTAATCTCTTATTGGTGAACATTATAGTCGTTTCCTGGCTTTTTGTATTATAAATAACTTTTTTTCTACATAACACATTTTCCTTATTTCCAATCATTCCCTTAAGATAGAGTGACAGCGGTAGTATCAGTGGGTCAAAAGAATAATCATTTTAACAGCCACTTACATTTTTCATTCATCCGAAAAGCTGGCCTTCAGGGCCACCCTGTGAGATATTTTCCAAACGTCATCCCCCCCACAGCAGGCAGGTGAACCGGAGGCCTTGACCTCCCTGGAGCCCTGCAGGAGCCGGTTTGTGCTGAGCAGAGCCGGACCTCAGCAGGTCTCAAGAGCAGAGACTAGCAGGAAATGGAGAGAGCGAGCGGAGAAGGACGCGTTGACCCCCTTCGGGGAGCGTCTGCCCGGAGGGGGAGTGGAGGGGAGGTCACTCAGGCTCCTTCCACACCTGTGCCTGCCCCCAAGCAGTGTCAGCTCCGCCCTAAGTGCCTCTGGCATGTCCTCCTTTCTTCTCTAGTTGCCAGCACCTGCCCAGGCTCCAGGCCAGCACCATGGCTCTTCTGTCCACACCCAAAACATGTCCCATGAGTCTAAGTGCAGCTCCAACCTTGTTGCTTAGCTCTCACCCTCCATAGGGCCTCATTGCCCTCCTGGCTCCAGGTCAAGTCTCTGACCCTGCGCTGCCCTGCGGTCTCCTCCAGTCCCCCCAGAAATCCCAGTCCACCATCCAAACCACCCTTCTCCACAAGCGCTCTGAGCCCCGGGCCTCCCTGTGAGGGCATATGCCGTTTCTCTCCCCTGGGCTTCCCTGATACTCACCATCCTTCCAGACCTTCCACAGAGCTCAGCCCCTCCCCTCTGGACCACAATGTCCTGGCCGTCAGGGGTCGTGGCTCGTTCGGCCCTGCTCTCCAGGACTGAGCCCAGAGCCTGCCTCAAACCATAGATGCTTCTCGACTGAAGGAGTAAGATCAGGGTCAAGTGGAACCTTTTCTCTAATGTATAGATGGCTTTGTCAACGACACAGCTACTCACTAGTCACTCATCAGTGGCTCTAACAAGGAGAAGCTGTCACTTCCCTCCATCCTGTTGTCATCACAACTGTCACCCTCAGGTTTATTTTCCACACCTGGGCAAGGTCCAAGGCAGAGCGAGGCTCAGCTGGAGCCAGGACTGCGGGCCCTCGGCGGGGGCTCTGCAGAATGTCGGGATGTAGGTGGGATCGGGGTCTGGAGACCAGACTTCTACTGACAAGGAAGGAAACCAAGACTCAGTGAGGGAAGGAGCCTGCTCAGGTCACTCACAAGGGGATGGCAGGCAGTTCTGTGTCCCTTCCGTGGCCCCCATTGCCTCCAGTGCCGGACCTGCTAGGATGGATTGGGTAGAGGAGGGTTGGGAGGGCCACAGGGTCCTCTCTTCACACCCGCCTTTGTCCTTTCAGCTGATCACTCTGAGAACAAACCCAGATGCAGCCACTCAGAACCGACGGTTCCAGTTCACTCAGAATCAGAAGAAAGAAGATTCTAAAACGTCCACCTCAGTCACCAGCGTGAACCAAGCAAGCACATCCCGCCTGGAGGGCCTGCAGTCCGAAAACCACCGCCTGCGAATGAAGATCACAGAGGTACCTCCCTCAGCACTGCCAGCAGGGCCCTGTCCACCCGCTGGAGTCCCCGTGCCACCCCGATGCAGGGACTCTCAGACCTGCCACTCCCACCACGCCTCCTCTAGGACACCCCTGCATCAGGCTGTGTACTCTCACCTGCTGCCGTTGTGGCTGCAAGAACTGGGCAGGGGCAGGGGTGATGAACTATCCAGAGGCCGTTAGTCAGAATCCAGCAGGAGTTTATCGCCCACCTGGGCCAGGCCCTTGGGGGCCTACAATGCTGACTCAAGACGTCCCCAGAAAGAAAGGCATTCTTAGAGATTGGTGAACTTCCAGATTACAGTAGTGAGTTGGAAAACCTCAGGTGTACACCTCGTGTGTCTCCTTTGCTACTCACACAGAACACTTCACTTCTGATACTTCCGGTCACCAAATGTGTGCGGGTGTTTCCCAACACCAAGCAATTCTCTGTGACACCAGCTGGATGTACTAGAATTAGCGCAGTTCTAACCCTGTCTATCTGGAGACAGTGTCAGATCCCACAGGCGAAAGGCTTGGTCCCACAACCCTGCTCCCACCCCACTTCAGATGCCAATCACAAGTAGTATATGTCCCCAGGTTGCCCTCAACTTCAGCTTAGCTACATATCGGAGGGTCCCACAATCCTCTCCTCCAGTTCAAATACCTTGCTAGAGCAGCTCACAGAACTCAGGGAAACACGTTGACCAGTTTATTAAGAGGCATGATAAAGGATACAGAGGAACAACCACATGACAAGGTACATATGACAGGGTCTGAGAGGGCCCCACACTCAGGAGTTCTGCCCCCACGAGGCTGGAGGGCTTCATCTTCCCGGTGCAGAGGTTCATCTGCTGGCCGGGGAGCTCTCCGAACCCGGTGCTTCTGGGATCGCTAGGAGGCTCCATCGTGCAGACCTGACCCACCAGTGAGTCCAGTTTCAGCCCTTCTCCCTCCTCAAGAGAATAAGGGTGAGGCTGCAAGCCCCAAGCCTCTGATCATGGCTTAGTCTTCCTGATGACCAGCCCTCTCCAGGGAGCCCACCCAGAGTTGCCTCATTAAAGTAAAAACACACCTATCATCCAGGAAATACAAGGGTTTCAGGAGCCCTGTGTCAAACCCAGGCGGCAGAGGACAAAGTGGATCTTCTGTTATCTCACAAGCAGCTTCCTAACTGTGTGCCCGCCTTGATTTTTCCTTCTCCCAACACACCTGCATCTGTACAATGTATCCCCAGAGAGGAGGAAGTGGAAACATTCAGGAGAGAGATCGCTGCAGCTGACCTCGCCTTTGTCCTGCAAGTCCAAGTCCGTAACTGGCTCTTGAGTACTTCAGAGAGGCCCAAGCTAGATTCCTTTGTGCCCAGCCAGACCTCAAATTCTGCACTTCCTGTAGGAGGGAGGGGAAACCAAATTACCTTCTTCCGTCCACCCCTCCCTTTGGGTCAAGGGTTGGGGCTGGGCCCACGGTGCTCGGGCCATGTGTTTAATAGAGGAATTCCAATTCAATGGGACAGCAGAGGAACAAAGGAGAGTGTATTGGTTAGGATACTGGCTAAGTCTCTGTAACAAAGAGGCACCCAAATAAAGTCAGTCAAAGAAAAAATCCGTTTATTTCTCTCTCACATAACAGTGGTAAGGAGAGAGGTCCAGGTGGGCGGGCAGCTCCGCCCCCCCCCCCCCCCAGGCCATTGCCGGGTGAGACTCCTTCACTCTAGCCGGCCACTCCCCACGGTGTTTGTGGTCCTCAGCCGCACCGGTAAAGCCAGGAGGAAGGCATGCCCTGTTCTCAGTCTCAGGAAGCTAGAGAAGGGAAGGCCCTGCAGTGGGTTGCCTTTCAAGCCAATGATACAAAACTGTGCCCCCTGGGTTTGCTCCAGTCACATTGACAAGAACTTGCGCATCACACTTAGCCACGGGAGGCTGGGAACTGTAGTCTCTAGCTAAGAGCCCCAAGGAACAGGGTTGTCAGATTAGATGCAGGATGGCCAGTTAAATTTTAACTTCAGATAAACAACCAATCATATTTTTTAGTGTAAGTAGAGTCCATGCAATATTGGGGATATACTTATTCTAAAAACTGATTCCTTGTGATCTGAAATTCAAGTGTGACTGAGCATCTTGTATTTTTAGTTGCTAATCTGGTCGTGCCCACCATGGGGGCTCCCAGGAGTCTGCCACAAAGATCTCCCCACAGTCGTCTGTGCCCCTAAAGCTGGCTGCTAGGGCAAGGCAGCCCTCCATCACCCCTGGAGCACAGCAGGGAAGCTTTCTAGTCCTCGGCTCCATGTGCACACTCCAGCCCTGAGCAGGGCGCTCACTCGAGGATACCCAAACCCCAAGCCGCTGTCAGAACCCTCAAGCATTGGGTTGGTTTTCCTGAAGGTGAATCACGATCTGGCTTCCTGTTGCTTCCACCCTTTGATCCTCGCCTTGCTTTTGAGACCCACAGAAGAAGGTCTCTCTCTCCACCACGTGAAAACTTACTGAACAATTCATAGCTGTGCTCTTGACATTAGAACAGCACGTCACAGTTTGTATGGTCCCCTCCCTTATATTGCAGGGGGACGCCCACTCCCCTCCCCAACTACCATCCACTTGCGACACGCACCCATTCCCCAGGCTTCTCAGGGGCTGAACTGGCCAGGGCTTGCTTCCGAGTTTTATACAGGGTCCGGCACAAATAACGTCCCTGTTTTATTACAAAATCATAAATGCAATTCTGTAACATAACAGTGTCACACTCAACACACCATATGACCTTTTAGGTGAAATGTTCAAATTAAAACTATAAATTATTACACCCATTTTATTACCCTACCGACCACACTCAAGCAGGTGTTACTTCATCTGGGCCCTGGATAGCCAGGGGGTGACTGGACTCTATCCTACTTACCTCCTCCGAAGGCACCACTACTGATCTGCGTCTGTGACAGAGGGAGACCCAAAGCCGATCAGTCCTGCAGACCTGTCCCGCCCCCCACACCAAGGGTTCTGCTAGTACCAATGATAATGATTACAGTAATATCATAGGAGTAGTTTACTCATACTGTGTGTCAAGCACTAGGCTAAACTTCCATTGTATTATCTCATTTACTCTTCACAAGATCCCTGTGAGGTAGGTACTGTTATTACCCCATCCTACAGATGAAGGAACTGAGACTCACTTCTCACCAGCCAGCTCACAGCCAGTAAGGAGCAGCCCTGGGTTTGCCCCCGGCTTGTCCAGCTTCAGAACCTGCACTGTGACGCTCCCCACCTCCCACCCCACCCCCCACCTCCCTGGGCTGCTCCATCAAGGCACAGCCTGCACTGGCCCCACCACTGCAAACCCCAGGCCCCTGTCTTCACAGCTTCTCCTGGAACAAGGGCCGGTGGGGGCCCTCTGCATCTCTTCCCCAACACACAGCAGCCCCTCTGGCTCTCAGTGCCCTCCCAGAGGCAGCCCAAGGCCCGGCCCCGTCACCCTGTGCGTTGCTTCTTGGCTCTTGAGGCCTGGCTGCTGGGCCTGAGCTCTGACTCAACTGGACCCTTTGTCTTCTAGCTGGATAAAGACTTGGAAGAGGTCACCATGCAGCTGCAGGACACACCAGAAAAGACTACCTACATTAAACAGAACCATTACCAAGAGCTCAACGACATCCTAAGCCTGGGGAACTTCACCGAGAGCACAGGTAAGAGGAGGCGGGCCCCTGTGATGGGGGGCTTGGGGATCGAACCCCAGCCACCAACCTTCCATTTGACAGATGAAGAACCTGGGGTCAGAGAGCGGCAGGGCTGGTCTGAAGTCACACGAGCAGAGCTGAAGCATCTGCATCCCACATCTCTGGCCACAATCCAATGTCCTTCCAGAGCCCCACTCTGCCTGGAGCTGGGGCTTCTGTTTCTGCACCTCGGGCTCCAGGTGCTCGTTTGCACACATGGCCGGCATCCCCAGTGTCCTGACTGGGGCACATCATTCTAATAGAGCACCTGTACTTCTCCCAACAACGGGTCTCAGTTTCCAGCCCACCTGATCATTATACAGGGAAGGGATGGTCAGCAGGATATGTCACGGCCCTGGTCTCCCCAGCCTCCTGGGAAATGCAGGCTGAAGTCACACCAGCCATTTGTCACCTACATTTCGGCAAATTTTAGAAGGTCACCATTGTTGGTAAGGATGTGGAAATGAGCATTCTCGGCAATGTTCTGGAAGCCAGTCTGGCAGTCTCCAAAGGTTAGCTGTGAAACCGCTCCCCTAGCCGCTCCACCAGCGGGAGCCTGCCCTTGGAAATACTCCCACATGGGCAAAAATGGAGACGCACGCTATGCATGCATCACAACATTATTTTTAGGGAAGAAAAGCTGGAATTAAATGGTCATGATTTGAGGTAGTTTCATTAATTATGATACAACCAACAAGGCGCATCATGCAGTTATTAAAAAGTGAGTTAGACCTATTTGTGCAGATATGGAGAGATCCCCAAGTGAAAAGCAGGATGAAGACCAGCATTGTGATGAGTACAGATGCACGTGTGTGTGTGTATGTGTGTCAGTGCATTTTTACAAAAGGTTGAGAAGAACAGACACCAGATCGTTAACAGAATCCACTTGTGTGGAAGGGGGGCCGGTGCGTGCGGAGGATGGATGAGAAGGGAGTTCTTACATTTCATTTTATATGCTTCTCTGTTGTTTGTATTTCATCATTTACATATATCCGTTTCTATTATAAAAATAATTTTAAGTCAATGAAAAATCTTTTTTATTCTTATTACATAACTAATAAGTTCTTATAAAATTAATATATAAAATTATAATTGACTATTGTATATAGTATAATTAATATAAAAGCAATATTATGAACTTATTGTATAAGACATTTATTTTTTTTAATTTTTTAAATTGAGGTAAATAACAAGGAAATTGAAAGAATAAAAGTTATTCCTAGTAATTTTAGTATCTGGAAAAGGTGGGCATTCAATACATTTCATTGGGATAAATGGGTAGCCATTTGGAAAAAAATAATGTTAGATGCTTACCTCACTACTTTACACAAAAATCCAAGTGGATAAATGATTTAAGTATAAAAGGATTTATTTTATGACCTCAGAGGAGGGAAAGACTTCTTGAGTTTGATGCCACACACGGAGACCACAAAAGAAAACTTTTTAACAGTGCCAATGCCGTCATGAGTACGGTCAGAAAGGTAAACAACAAAGCCAGCCAAAAAGCCCTGTGACTCAGGCAACAAGCTCATGTCCTTACGTATAAGGAGAAATTATATGTAATTGTGTACGGAGTATGTCTAATTACATGAAATTTAATAGGGAAAAGGCCAACACGCCAAAGGAAAAGCGGGCAAGAGAGCTCATACTGAGGGAAACACAGGTGGTTCTTAGGCTTCTGAAAGGATGCCTGGTCTTGCTCCTCACTAAGGGGGTGCAGATTGAACCTGCGGTGACACCGTGTTCGCCCGGAGGACTGGCCAAGTTCAGGGGTGAAAAAGTTGCAGAGAACGAGAGGAAGCGGGTGGAAAATCGGGCATTCTCAAACACTGCTGGTTGAAACAGAAGCTGTTCCACCCCAGCAGTTCCACTTTTGGAATTCACCCTGAGGCTGAATGTCAGGCAGCTGTCCTTCCTCGTGATGCTGATGTTTCAGGAAGTCGTGAAATGTGAGTTCATGACCCCTGAACCACCACTCTTAGGGGAGATACCGGGTCAGTCCTGCAAGTCTGTTACAGGTTGACACTCTCACCAGCAGGTCAGCACAAAACTGTCCCGTGTGTGTGTGTGTGTGTGTGTGTGTGTGTGTGTGTGTGTGTGTGTGTGTGTGTCTAAAGACACCTTATTTAACACATACTGATGACGCGCTCACATCGAACTCACAGCCAGTAGCGCGACCACGTAGGCCTGAACGAGCGCACGTACTTTCTGCAGGCACACCTCGGCTCAGGAGCCCTGGACAGCCCTTCCACATACAGTTGAGGCCATTTTTAACAGTGAAATCACGGGCATAAAGCCCAAAAGTGTGAAAAATGTGGCCCTAAAGAGACCACAAAAAGACACTTATTCATAGAATGAGGGCTGAACAACCAGACAGAGTCAACCGCACCTGGGAATGCGTGTGTCAGGCACCTGAGTTTCCCAGCACTCTGTGTGTCAGCAAATGACCACAGAAGCATCACAAGCACTGGTTTGGGATTACAAGTACGCTTTAGTGCTGGGGGGAGTCTACAAATGCAGACTCCGTGAGTAAGGAGGACCGGCTCACTCCATGGGTGCAAAGTGCCATGTCTGAAGTTGCCCCTGCAGGGGAGAAGGAAACGCTGAGGCCCCTCCAGATGAATCCAGATCGCTCAGTGGGAACAGACGTCCATATCTTGGACTTCTTTAACTCACCCAGGTGGTCTGAAGCACAAAGCGGGTTGACAGCCTCCACATCACGATGTTCTGTGGACACCCAGTACTTTTTTGAATGGAGGCCCCATCCGTCCCTGCTAGGATGTCACTAATCCATTCTTACTGAACAGATTAGGATTGGCTCCTAATACCATAAACTATACTGACTTGACCACCTTGTGTGCATCTTCACACAGATCCTTAATTATTCCCTAAGGATGATTCCCAGAAATGGAAATTCTGAGCGAAAGACCTGTGCACTCCCCACAGTGTCTGATGCTTCCTGACACCGCCCTCCAGAGAGACTGTCCATTTCAACTCCCATCAGAAGATTACTGTTACTATTATTTTAAATTTGTGGAAAATATGCCTTGGAGTTTTTTCTTTGTCATCCCATCCCTATGTACCAATGAAAAGGGCCTTCAGATTAGAACCTCTAATGTCTGTTGCCTTCATTGGTTGGCATGATTCCGTTCCCTCCGTTTTTCCCTGGAGAAAAGCAGGGCACAGGGCATGCCACACACCTCTGCAGCACGCTGCTTCGGTCCCTGAGCAGAAGCTCCTCAGCTCTCTGCCTTGGTCCCAGGAGAGCTGCGGAAGTGACCAAGGCTTGGGGAAGGCAAAGAGATGCTGGGCTCTTTTGCATTCTCTCTCCTTGGGCAGCAGCCTAAAAAGACTGCATTGTCGGTTTTTAAAAATCAAGCTAATATGATGTGTTGTGATATTGTTGTTTTGCATTCAGATGGAGGAAAGGCCATTTTAAAAAATCACCTCGATCAAAACCCCCAGCTTCAGTGGAGCACCACAGAGCCCTCGCGAACGTGCAAAGATCCCATAGAAGACATAAACTCCCCAGAACAGTAAGTGCCGCCTCCTCGAGAGTTCCTGCCGGAGAGCCCGTGACTCCTGCAGAACAGTCTGCAGTTCGCACCGTGTTTGCAGGTTATTGTATTTGAACTCCACAGCAGTCCGACGCTGCAGGCCAGGTGACAGTGTCCACTTCACAGACGAGAGCACTAGTGCTCACAAAAGGGAGGTGACTTGTCAAAGCTCACCCCGTGGCTAAGCGCAGGCGACAGGATTTGAACTCAGGTCTAATGTCAAATCCCACTGAGTTCTGTAGTGTAGCACACTGCCCTTGTTGTGTATGAAATTCAGTCCTGCTAAGTGTGTTCACTTCATGATTTACTGAGACCTACTATGTGTCAGACACAGCAATGAAGAAAACAAAAATTGCTTCCTTCATGGAGCTTCCAATCTATCCGGTAAGACAATAACTTAATTTAAAAAGCAAAACCTAGTATCTTAAATGATAGCTGCTTTGCAGAAAAATAGAGCAGGGCAGGGGATTAGGAGCGCAGTTTTCAACAGGGCGGTCAGTCGGAGGAGTCTCGGTGAGAAGGTAACGTCCGAGCAAAGACCTGGGCACCTCACTTCACTTTGTCCCCACTGGTGGTTCTTAGTTCTTCCCAGCTCACAGCAGATTGGAAGCAGAGATTAGAAATGTCAGCCCTGCAAGTTGGCTCCTGGGAAGTAACACGCGGTGAGGAACCAGCAAAAACAGCTGAGTCACCAACAGCCGCGTCGTTTGGGGCCATTCAGTGTTAGAGCTAATAGCCTCTCAAACGGACGAGCTCCAAGGCTCACTGGCTTCCATCCAGAGCAGTCACTGAGGACAGCCTGGCCCGCGTCAGCGGTTCACCTGTCAGTTCCCCACACGACAGTGTCAGCACCTTGACGGTAAGATGCGGGTCCTTCATAGGTCCCTTGGACTGAACACAGGTTCAAGTACCAAGTACGTTCTTGGCAAGTCTCTATTGAGTGAATGAAAATGGAAGCAGGTCCCACTGGACAGCAGAATACAATGGCTCTGACAGCCACTCAGATGCCCGCCTTGCCCAGCTAGATGGCCCTGCCAGGCAGGCTCAGACAGAGCACCCTTTCCTGGGCCAGAGTTTACTCTTCACATCCTTTTTCTGGACCCTTGGCCCACACCATCTTGCCTTAAGGAAGCGATTGTCGCTGACATTAACACAGCTTCAACTTTCATTTCAAAATGAGGTCTTCGATACCCTGATCTCATGAACATCTGTGAAGTATCTGTTGGAAGAAGCCCCTCTGACCAGCAGGTCCATAGGGAGGAGGCAGCCCTGCATCTGTCCCCTTCCATCTCAGATGCGCACCAGCGCCCTCCTTCCAGTCCAGGGCACAGCCTGCTGGGGTCAGGCAGCCCCTGTGAAGTGACCGGCCTGCCCGACGAAGCTCGGTGGGTTAACAGAAGCAGGAATCCCACCTTGCTTTGTTTCCGGCTTTGTGTCCGTGAGCAAGTTACATAAACTCATCTTTATAGTGGGAATGCTGCCTTTGCCTCCTGGGTCTCCGTGATGGTCTGGATTTTGTCCACCTACGTGGCCAGGCACTGGAGACACAGAAGGCCTAAGAATAAAGGGAAGGCAGCTTCCCAGCTGCCACAGAGAAGTGCACAAAGTACAGCTGAGCAGAGCAGGGGCGGTGGCCTGGGCACCTTCCCCCAACAACTAAGGTGACTCCCTGACCTGCTAGTCATGGTAAGGACTGACAAGAAGGCAAGTGCACAAGGTGTGGCAGTAAGAAGGGAGTGGGAAGGCAGCTCCCTTTTCACTCTGCTCCTCCATCAGTCACGCAAGTCTGCCTGCTGGGTCGGGGTTTTCTGGCTGCCTCTCAGACATTTACCAAGGGCTCTGGGGGCTTAGAGGAGGAAGGGGCCCACTCTCTGAAGGAGTTAATACAAAGAACTGGGCTTTGAAGGAAAAGCAGTCCATCAGCTCAGGAAGTAGACCAAGGCTCTCCAGGCTGGGGAAGCAGCATGTGCAAAGGCACAGAGAGGGGCCATGAGCAGAGTTTTAGGGGAAACTAGTGCCAGAGGGTAGCATAATACAGAGAGGGGAGGTAGAAGATTCAACTGGAGAATTTGGCGAGAGATAGATCTTAGAGAGCCCTGAGTGTCTCTTCTCAGTAATGCTAGTCACCAAAGAAGCCCAAAGACCAGCAGGAAACCTACTGGAATTGGCCCAGTGAAAAGGGTTGAGGTCCTGGGCAGGCAGGAGAGGCAGAGCCAACAGGGAAGGACACATCAGCTGGGAAGCCTCTCAGGGAGGGAACCCAAAGCCAAGTCCATGTGGGGACTTGCAGGGGTAGAGAATGGAACTGTCTGTGTTTGCAGCAAAGCCTTGTTCTTAGGAATCACCGGAAGCTCAAGAAGCATCCTCCTTGCTTATTATCTCCCTGGGTATTCCCAGGGCGGTAGTTGGCACAGGTGGGCCTGCATTAAATACCTGCTAGATGGTGAATAGTTAGATGATAGGATGGCCAGATCTTGAAATCAGAGAAAACTGCTCCTACCATCAGCCTCTTAGCCAAAGCAAGTCCAAGGCACTTCTGGTGAGCAGCCAGATAGCCTTTGTTAACATCCCTCTCTCTCTCTCTCTCTCTCCCCCTGCCACAGCATCCAGCGCCGGCTCTCCCTCCAGCTCCCCATCCTCCACCACGCCTACCTCCCGTCCATTGGAGGCGTGGACGCCAGCTGTGCCAGCCCCTGCGTCAGCCCCACCGCCAGCCCCCGCCACAGACATGTGCCACCTTCCTTCCGAGTTATGGTCTCGGGCCTGTAAGGGTGGTAGGCCTGGGGCCAGGGCCTCCCCCATGACAGAACCACACAGAGCAGAGGCGTCTGCTGCAGGAGCACGGTCGGATCTGGCTGCGGAGAGGCGGGGCGCCCCGGCTGGCCTCGCGGGACTGCTCAGAGGCACTCAGGTGGGCAGGATGGGCGCACCTGGCACCTGACCTCGCGCCTTATTTGTGAAGTTTTTATTCTTTCACAAAGAAGAGGAATGGAAATGACTTCTTCCTTCATGTCTGCAAACAGGAGAAACTGGGATATTTGAAACTTTGAAGAAAAAAAAAGTCCTAGACAAGGAAAGAGTCACTAGAACTCCAGCTAGAAGTCACTGAGCAGCCTTGGGGAGAGAAAGGGCTTCTGGAGACACGGCCTCCGCCCCTGCACACACGTCACTGGCTGCGGCCCCCCGAGGCCAGCCCTTCTCCCCTCTGGGGAGGCAAGTGGGCAGGGCAGCCAGGCCCCCAGCTGCCAGTCCAGCCAACCCCAGCCTTCCTGGAACAGGGAACCTGAAGGAAGGGCAGCCAGGCGCAGCTCCGCGGTGGGTGGCCAGGCCTGGGGTGCGGGAGCAGGCTGAGCGCATGCCTCCCGGTGGGACTTACTCTCTGATAAATGCCACACATTAACACAATAACACGCGTTCTGGACCGTGGGGATTTAGGGCACGTCACTGCAGACCACTCTGCAGCATTCACCGACCGTCGGTCATGCACCCACCGCACTGGCCACATCCTTGTGTTTGTATCAGGCGTTCCCGGTAATAAGGGGGCCGCCTGAGCCAGTCATGGAATGTCTGTTCCCAGCATACACAACAAGAAAGATTGTGCACTTTAACCTCTCTCCAGGGCCCAAGGGCTTGCCAGGTTGGTTTTCCCCACTGACTTTGTTCCTAACCAAAGTGAATCATGGGCATTCTTCCAGAAGACATCCTTGTAGCAGCAGGGGAAAGAGTTGCCAGCTGGGGGCTTCTCTCGGCTTCCAGAAGGCAGCTTTCAGTTCAGACAAGCCAGTGAGCTGTGCCCATGAGGGATCACAGGGGTGATCAGTCAGCACACTGATTCTCATTCATAAGCTCACTCTTCCCTTTTCATTGAACCCCAAAGAGCACCGGCCTGAGAGTAAGACAGACCTGGGTTCAAGTCCTCACTCCACTGCTGACTCCCTCCATGACCTTGGGCAAGTCACCAGTGTGTCTCTCAGCCTCAGTTTCCCATCTCCAACAAGCTGGGCTTGAAATAACACCCATCCTGCCTACCTCACAGGGTCACTCTGAGGATCAAAACTTGATCTTGTGCAGGAGAGCTTCAGACCAAACAGCGAAGCGGCCCTGACCCGTGAGGTATCAGGATGACCATGACCTTCAGCCCCAACATCAGCCAGAGAAGCTCCCAGCACGGCCCTCTACCAGGATCAGCTGGCCGAAGGGAGGCTCCCTATGACTTTTGTGGCATTCCTAGACAGGCTCACTCTTTGCCACAGAAAGGCTGAACGACAACGTCCAGGACATCTGCACAACTGAGCAGTCGCTCACTCCCTAGAGAAACCTAATGGCAGCTTCAACAGGCAGGCAATAATCTCCTCCCAGACCCCCGAAGTCAGGAACATGCTGCTGTCACCACCAGGCTTTGACAAAAGGGCCCGCAGGAACCTTACCGTCGCCAACATCTCAAAACACCCTATTTCACGTAGCATAGCTTTCCTCTCCCCTCCCCCACAGAGAGGTTATGGAGGTACTGTAGCTTTTAGGGGAAAAAAAAAAAAAAAGTTGACACATCACAGGTCAAGTTGAAGTCCTCGTCTGTTCCGGCACTAAAACTCGGTGTTGCCACTCACTGTGTGTTAACCAGTATTTACTTGCTTTCTTCACTCCACCAAAATCAGATTTACTTTAAAGGGCCACACTAATTTTTCAAAGAGGAAGAGACGATTCATTGTATATAATGTATACACACACAAAAATACCTGTAGAAATATTATTCCAGCATAGCCAGGAAAAGAGAAAAGTATCAGACAGTCGGAGGTGAGTGTGCGCATCTGTAACCCATTGTGACCCCTGAACGTGCACAGTCTCCTAGGTTAACGCACGAAGTACATTCTCTGTCTTAATGATACTGTAGGTTCACCCATTTTTTTTTCATTTCCCTGCAAATAATAAGACCCACAGAAGTGACTCTAGCTATGTAACGGTCTGTTCTTTTATACACAGCAAACACACCGTTCATCTCCAAAAGGCTTCAGCCTGAAGGTGTTTCCCAATGATGTCCGTGCACAAATGCTTTAAATTAGACTGGAACTGCCAGAATCAAATGTAAATGAGGAGTTTCTTGAGCCCCTATTGCATGGTATCAATTTTTAATAAATTGTTGCAAATTTGTTTTTATGAATAAAAGGGAAAAAACTGTCATCTTTTAATGCCTATTCCTGAGCCCAAAGTGCAGGTCATTTCAGGCCGTATTCCTCTGCTCAGGTTCCCCAGGGACAGCTCTGGGGCTGCCTGCTCAGCATTGTCCCTCCCTTCAGAGTCTGCCCTCCCCTGCCTTCTGCTGACAGTTACTCTGTTCCCGTGTGACCCAGCTTCTGGCCGCAGGTGATGGACCCAAAGTGGGAACCTGACCTGGGCTGCGCCAGCAATTAGCTCCTTCCCCAGGGTTCCTCCGTGTAAAGGTGTGTCGTTGGCCACAAAAGAGAACAAAGAAAGCAACACAAAGAGAAGCAGGACCACGAGGTGGGTTCTCGTGGCATCTGAGTCTCTGGGCAGCTGTTCCTGAGGCCAGCAGCCCCCGAGCCTTCCCATGCTGCTATGCACAGGCCTTCCTTGGAATCTCAGTTCCTCCAACAAATGGCCTTTGTCAGGATTGGTCCAGGTTCAGCTCCCATCACTTGCAACCAAAAGGTCCCTGACTAATCCAGAAGCCCCCCTGCCCCCCACCACCAGCCCTGACACCCCCTCCAGGCCACGACAGCCTGTGAGGCTGGGCCCCATGCTGCTTTCCAGCCTCCTCACCCACCTCCCCCTGGACCCAGGAGACTGTTGGTGCTTCCCCCACCACGCTGGCCGCTCAGCCTGCAGTTCCATCTCAGATCCTCCCCGTTCTTCGAGGTCCCGAGCAAAACACCATGCTAGAGTCCCCAACGTGAAATCATCTCTTCCTATTTTCTGTGTGAGGACACTGGTCCCTCTGTCATGGCACTGGCCCTCCTCTCGACCCCAGGCCGTGAGCTCACTGAGGATGGGGTCCACATCTGCTTCTTCAATGTCCCACCCAGCATCAAGCCCTCCCATCCGCTCAGAACAGCCTTTGACGAGCCTTCAGCAGAACTGAACATTTTGGCTGAGGCATGCCTGTATTGGATGCTGGGTCTGGAAATATGAGCAAGGGCCAAGTACCAAAGCAGGCAGGGGAGGCCCAAGGCCACATGACTGGGTGCAGACCTCAGAAGCAGGGGTACTGGGCTCACAGACTTCATTGGAAGGCTGGTCCCAGGCTGGAGTTTTCTACTGCCCAGGATTCTTAGTGGTGAGCCTGCCAAGGAGCAGGCCACCAGAATCCCAGTCCCGAGAGAGCCCTGCTCCAGGCCACCTTTTATACAGCCCTCTGACATGACGTAGGCTGTTGGAGGATGGGAAACAGGTCCAGCAAAGAGGAGGATTACCCAAGGTCACCTAGTGAGTCATGGCCAAGGGCCAAACGGAACCAGAATCCTAACTGATCTTCTTTCTCTACCTGACCTAGAACCACAGAAATGAAGAGCTAAGAAGGACCTTAGAGGTTTTGTCCAGCCCTTCATTTCATAGGTGGGGAAACTGAGGCCCAGTGACAAGAGCCAAGGTCAAACAGAAGGTCCTGAGAAGGCAAGCATGGAGCCCGGATGTCCTGGCTGTGAGACACCAGCTCTTTCATCTCAAGTCCATTTCCTCATACCTGGCCCGGAATCGCAGGTAGAAAGAACAACCATGGTGGGGAGACACTACAACATGGAGACACTGCTCTGCTGCCTCGGGTTCTTGAGAGGCCTTCCTATTTCTCCAATAAATATGGAATCACTGATGAAAACATTTGACTTTACCTCTTAGCATGTCTGAAAGGGAAAGGGTTGGAGAACACCCTCACTATCATCATCACCATAGCTCTCCATGTCTTGCTTGGCTTTGAGGAGCAGGTCTGTGCTAACTGAAATCTGAAGGCAAGGCCCAGAGAGCAGGGTTGCACTTTGTTCTTCTTGCCCTCCACTGGAGAGGGGAAAAGAGGGAAACTGAGCTCTGGTGACATCATTTGGGCTCAAGGACCACCAATGCCTAAAGATATATCTGCCCTTGAGCCTCTTGGTTTTGAGCTAATATATCCCTTTTTCTGGCTACAGAGTAGGGTCTCTGTCACTTAAAACCAAAAGAAATCTGTGAGAATCAGGGGAGATCCATGTGAGGGCTCATTTTTGTTCAAATCTTGACTGATTGATTTTAGAGAGAGAGGGGAAGGGAGGGAGAGAAACATCAATGTGAGAGAGAAACATCTATCAGTTGCCTCTTATACGTTCCCTGACCAGGGACTGAACCCACAACCTAGCTATGTGCCCCAACTGGTAATCGAACCAGCAACCTTTTGCTTTTGCAGAACTACGCCCAACCAACTGAGTCACACTGGTCAGGGCTGTTCAAAACTTTTGAGAATTCTGCCTTCCTCCCTTCCTCTCAGTTTGAGAAACTTTGGGAAATATTTCCCTGTTATCACATACATCGCTGAGTAGGGAGGGTGAGTAAGGAGGTATGGGAGTCTAAGAAGACCTAGGAGGTTAAAGAAGGGTCAGTGGGCCAGGCAGAGGACCAGGGGCCTGGCACCAAGCTGTGTGCCCCCTGTGTCTGTTCTGCACTTTCTGTCCCCTGCCTGTTCCCCACCTCCTTGGCTGGTTATACCTGGTTTGGCCCTGAGGAGCAGAGTTTGTGAGATCCCGGGCAGTAAATGATTAACACACTCTCTTGAAGAGAAAAATCAGTCCCTCCCCTACCTCCACCCCACACTTGAAACCCCTGGTAAGTACCCCAGGCTCATTTAGTCATGCTTCGTCTGACCTTGTGGGTCCTGGGTGGGTCCTGCCTGGAAATGACGATTCACTGACTGGTTCCTCCAGGTTTCACTTCCAGGAGCCCCAAGCCCCCACGAGGCCTACTGAGCCCCTGCCCTTTGTCAGGGCTTGTGCAGTACCAGGGAAACAGCAGTGAACAGAACCCAGGTCTCAAAAAGCCCGTAGGCTAATGGGAGACCTGTGCATAAAGAGGGAATCACAGTAGCATGTGATAAACACCTAGCTCAGGATGGGGAGCCAGAGATGTTTTCTGGGGGAAATAGCCTCCATACAGGACCAGCTTCATGGCCGTGGGACCTGTGTAGTCACTTACAAGAGTCATTTTGTTCTAAGCCCTAAAGATCAGGTAACCAGTCCTATACCTAGACCTGAAGATGAGCAGGAGCTAGCCAGCAAAAGAGTGGAGGGAGAGGAAGGCACAGGGCAGGAACTGGCAGGCCGACTCCTGCAGGATGCATGTACTTGCTGGGGCTGCTGTAGCTGCCCCCAAGGCCAACTGGACTGTCGCATGCTAATCATTTACACCAGGATCAACATGGCCTCAGATCCCTGAGTGATCAGACAGCACACATCCTGTCTGTATGTGATGACACGGGTCGTATCTCCAGGCCTGGGTGCAAGTTTCTACTTCCCCACTTACCTGGCTGTGTGGCTTTGAATGATTCACTCAACCTCTCTGAGCTCCTGGCCCCACATCTGTGAAATGGATATGCCACCTCATCCAGGGGCTCATGTGGATGATATTTGTTCTATTCCCAGGCGAGCGGCCTGTAGAGTGAGCAGCTTCGGCAACTGCAGCGGGGCAGCCAACAGCCCTCTAAACTCCAGACGACAGAATGCATCTGCAGTGGGCAGCTGTTAGGGAAAACATCTTGACACACTGTGGGCAGGGAGGTGAGATTCTGGAGACAAGGCTGAAAAAGAGACAGGCGACAGTTCTGTTAGAAAGGACGAGAAATTTTCAGATGGAAGGAGAGAGAAAGGTGAGAGAGGACGGAAGCCATGCTCAAGTAACATGGCAAGGTGGCCAAAGGACTTTTAAGAACAGAGATGTCGAACATCTGATTTTAAGTCATTTGTGTTTCCGTGAAGCAAACCCTCTCCTTCCCTTTCCTTCCCTGCCACCCCACCCCCAGAAAATGTTCCTAAAAACCTTCGGTAATATGTACTATGCAGGTAAAAATCTTGTAGATTTGGGTGGAAATGAAAGAAACAGAGAAATACTCATTGGGTTTGGGTAGAAGCCGAAGTGGGGATAAAAGAAAAAGTAAAGCACAGGATGCAGAGGGAAAACACGCCGCCTGCACGAGCAGGAACACGGGGCCCCAGATGATCATGAGCACGCGAGCCCCCCGGAAATTCAGAAGCATTGGGAAGGCACCGGAATGGGGAGCGTGGATTCGTCCTCTCTGGAGCTCACTGGGCACCGTCGCTCTTGCTGACATCAGGTTATAATATAAGGAACAGGAAACATTTTATCCCATAGAGCCACAAATCTCAAAGACCCTAATGCGAAGGTAGAAATATTAGAAAGCAAGACCAGTAACACTGTGGTTACCGGTATCACAAAATAAAATCCATGCTCACAGCTCTGGAGTGGGGTGGAACTGGAGAAACTGCCCGCCACCAGGCTCTAGAGGTGCTGAAGAGCCATTAGCTTGGTGGTCTTTGCTCTCAAGGTCATGGCTGCCCTCTGCTCTGGTCCACCGGCCTGTTACTGGAGAGTCCTAGCACACAGAGGGAGTTAGGGATCTGAGCCAAGAGGAAATACATTCGATTTTTCTCCATCTGAATTCCATTGCAAAAGACCAAGGGCAGCGTCCCTCAAACGTGGAAACTGTAGGGACACCTTTTAAGACATAGTATTGACTTACATTGCTTTTATAAAGAAAATCACTTAAATATGTTCACACTAAATATAAACACATGCGTATACCCTTCATATAAAAGCCAAACAAATTTGTAAATTAAATGCAAACAAAATGACAAAACCATTAAAAAAACATATTAACAACATTGATATAATGGGATACATGAGCTTCTGCTGAAAATAAATTGCAGCTCACAAAGCGAGCACAGCACCAGCTGCCCTCGGGCACGTTCCTTTCAATTCAGCCTGCCTGGTGTGATGATTCAATTATCACACTGCTTTTCTCTATCTAAACTGCTGTGAAAACTTCATTTATTCGGCAGGCCACGGTGTCACTTAGCCCTCACTCAGCTCTGACACATCACTCCTCCGTTCAGTCCACCTTTGTGTTTTTGTCATGAGCCACTGACAATACTCACAAATCAAATGGTGACTGAGCGCCAATGCTCATCACACACTAGGCTAAGGGCTTCACAGCCATAATCTCATCTAGGGTTCGCAGGGACCCTCGAGTAGGAGCGATTATTGCCGCCCTTTTGCAGCTAAAGACACTCAGGCACCGAGGGTGGGCGGGTCCTGGGTCACACGGCGGGAATGCAGAGTGCGGGTTGAAACGCGGGCAGTCCTCTCCACCTTAAACTGCCTCATCGGAAGTAGCTGGATTCAGATGACCCAGAATATGCCTATTCATTCAGTTTAGATTATCCTAAAAGGAAAACACAATTTTTTTTAATTCATAGAGATGAGATTCACCGGAGGCTATAAACCGCAGTCGAGGCACCTCTGGCCCAGGCAATCAACATGAGAGGGGAGGCCAACTGCCCTGAAGCCTCAGGAAGCCAAAGACATGGGAGAAGCAGAAACAGAACTCTGTCCAAGTTGCCCATTGCCCACGTGCCCCCATCCTCCACCCCTGACCGCTGGATCTGGAGCATTCAGGCCTCCAAGATCTGGCAGAATCCCAGGGCAGGGGAAGCAAGATAAAAGATGCTCACCCTTCTGGGGGGAAATGCCAGCCCTAGATATGCTAGTCACTGTCTAGAAATGACCAGGTTGGCAAAAACATGAAAATGCCCAAATGCTCTCAACAGTAGAACAGAAAAATGTATGACATAGTAAATTCACAGGGTGGAATTATTATACACGGTGAGAATGGGAGAACCTGTAACTACATGTGACAATGTGGATGAATTTTCAAAGCATGTATAGTGAAAGAAGCCAGACACAAAAGAGGATGTAAGATTCCACTGATAAAAAGTTCAAAACCAAGCAAAACTCATCTATTAGACATCAGAATAGTGGTTGACCTGGGTGGGGAAGATGGTGTGAGGAGGGCTTCTGGGTGCTGCTGATGTTCTGGGGCCTGATCTAGCGCTTGTTACGGGCCTGTGTTCACTTCATAGAAATTCTCTGAGCTGTGCACTTATGATGTGTGATTATATGTGTACCTGCATACACATAAACACATATAATCATATACATATATGTATACTTTACATATACATATAAAATTATAGCTGAGAGTAAAAAAAAAAATCCATTAGAGCTCTGGCCCACAACCAGAAGGTTGCAGATTCGATCCTGGGTCCAGGCATGTACAATCCCGGTCTGGGCGCGTACCCAAGGCAACCAATTGATGCTTCCCTCTCGCACTGATGTCTCTCTCTCCCTTCCACTCTCTCTCTAAGACAAGCAATGGAAAAAAATCCACTAGAGTGTTTGAAGATTCTGCAGCACAAAGACAAACAGCACACAACAAGCTGAGACTGAACATACTTTGGGAAGGTGTTTCCTGCAGGGAACAGAAGTAAATGTCAGACCTCACCTGCTCTAGTCTCAAGAAAAATTAATAAAACCTGGTTTCTTTTTTTTAATCTTTACTTACTGATTTTAGAGAGAGAGAGAGAAAGGGGGAAAGAGGGAGGAAAAGTCATTTTGTTATTCCACTTATTTATGCATTCGTTGGTTACTCTAATATGCGCCTTGACGGAAGATCAAACCCACAACCTTGGTGTATCCAGAAGACTCTCTAACCAACTGAGCTACCCAACCAGGGCAAAAACCTGGTTTCTATGAGACAAGAGATCACATAAATAAATTGATGAGACAATGGGCTGAAAAGAAAAGAATAAAGGGTATGAAAGGAAGGAAGGGGGAGAGAGGGAAAATTCTAGGATAGAGGTGGTGTCAAAAAAACCCAAATTTAACTCCTTCCCTCTCCTAGTTTCTTGCTGCAATAACCATGCTCACTGGCCCAATAGGGGAAAATCCTCACATCATCTGCCTCGCTACCCATCCCCACCAAGAGCACCCACACACGAAGCACATGTTTTACGATGTTTAATTACAGACTCTTGAATAAAAATAAGAGAGTTTGGACAATAACCTGGATCAAATAAATACTGGGAGGAGATCCCTAACAACTGAAAGAACCTATGATTCCTAGAACTCAATAGTTCTAGTAGCGAGTACTTACTAGATGCTTTCTATGGGCCAGATACTGCGTAAGCACTTAATGTGGTTTATCTCACAGGCTCACGTAATGACACTGCTGGGTAGGTGCTGTGGGTATCCTCAGTTACACAGGTGAAGACACTCGGGCACAGAGAGGCTAAATGACTCACCCAAGGTCACACACCTAGCAATTACAGAGCCAGAATTCAAATGCCGACGGTCTAACTCCTGAGACACTAGAGAAAAGTGATGACGGTGCCACCAAGGCTGGTGTTTAATTTCCCACTAGAATTTTCTCTCCCCACCCAGTAAGTGATGCTGCTACCTTTCTTACCACGCATACCAAGAACATAAAACATGGAAGTCTAGTTTTTTTATATTTCTGGCTTATACATTTGTGAAAATTAAACTAAAAATATTCCCCATGTTATGTGATTCTTTAAAATAAAATAAAAAATGTTAAAAGCAACCTTCCCTGGAACGAAAGTTCCTTTGGCAGAGTCTGGTTTTCATTCAGAATTTGAAGTGTGAAATAGAACAGTGTCCCGTGTCTGCACTGTCTGGCCATTTATTTCAAGCCTCTCTAACAACGCTGTGAACGTGCTGGGTGCGCGGAGCTGGATTTCTGCTGTGTTCGGTCATCCAGTTTGGCACAGCAGATATGTGTTAACAATGATCCTGCCAGGTAGCTGGGGAGCCAGTTTTGACCTTGAAGATCATGTGATATTGCAAAACTAAATATTGTCTTTCTGTTTGCCCAACTCAATATTTTATAGGGAAACTGCCAACGAGAACCCTATTTGCAAATGACTTGTGGGTTTAAATGAACCTATTTCCTTTAAACATGCATTTGAAAATCATGTGTCAAATAAACACGAATTCTTTGGGCTTATGTCAATTGAAAATGACATTACTCAAAAATAGATATGTTATAAAGTACATGACAATGTTTTGTTGAGCAGAAAGCCTAAATTTTTTAAACATCTTCTCAATAAGATTGTATTCTTCCCTTAGTGAGAGAACTAAAATTATCCCATAGTGAGAGAAGGAAAAAAATTTGACATGGAAGACAGCTCCAAATAACTTAAAGAATAATGTTCATTAGTGCATGTAATAGACCCTTATTGAACACAAAGAAACCCACGATTTGTTGATGGAAAGTCTGTTTCTCTTACCTTCACTAAGTAAATGGGTTGAGTACATAAAATACGCTGTTTTTAAGGATTTCAAATTATTCACCTGCCTGTTTTGGACAGGTTGTGGGAAGAGGGCTATTCCACGGTGCCTCTCTGAAGCCCTTTGACAAGAGAAAAGGCTTAGGAACACCGAATACACCCAAGGGCAGTGTACCACAAAGGCCACAAGGTGTCACTTTCAGACAACCTCTTGCTTTGCAGCTAACAGTGGCCTCCTAGGAGGAGGGGGAGGTGGGAACGGTATCAACCACATTTCCTTGCAATTACCAGAGGGGTATCTGCAACAATGAATGCATCTACATCAGCAGGACTTTCCCTGTAATGTCCCTAAACTTACTTAATACTCGTTTTTTTTCCCCTCTTCACTTTCTTTTCCACGGGAGCAACCCTGGGCACCTTGGTGTTGCTGCAGATAAGGGATGCCAATTTGAAAATTTTCCATCACTACCTTTCGGTCTTCACATTCAGCAGGATGTTCTGGGTAGGAATTATAATCCCCATATTACAGATGAGAAAGCCAAAGGTCACCGGCCAATGAAAATTCCAGTGGCCAAGTTTCCTGACAACCACGGCCCCAACTGGGGACTCTACCCCACCCCTCCCTCCCCCATCCCTCAGAAGGGAGATGGTTGGGAGTTTGACCATTTTGATTTGGAAACTAATGTAAAATATCTTATGTGTAACTGTTTAATATGAGTTTGAGTTTATTTATTGTTTATAAAATAAGGCTTCTGGGAATTTTCATGGGTGCTAAGCCACTTTGGGCTGTGTATCCTTGATGGGTTTCCAAGGAAGTTCACTTTATTGTTAGTGGTACGAGTGCTAGGGCAATCTGTACGAATGAAGTACAGATTGAGTGGTTTAAACAACAGAAACTTATTTACTCAGTTGGAAATCCAAGATTCAGGTGTCAAACTGACATGGATTCTTCTGAGGCCTCTCTCCTCAGTTTGTAAATGGCCCTCCTCTCCCTGTGTCTTCACATGGTCTTCCCTCTGTGCCTTAACCCCCTCTTGTCATAAGGAGGCCCACCAGATTGGAATAGGACCCACCCTAATTACCTTATCTTAATTACCTTTTTTATAGGCCCTGTCTCCAAATATAGTCATATTCTGAGGTTCTGGGGATTAGGGCTTCAACATAAGAATTTAGGGGGAAAATAATTCAACCTGCAACAGGGTGGAAAAATTGAGAAACCCACATTACCCCTTTCAGCTCCTTATCATGAGAATGATGTTTCGTTTGTGTCCTTAATCTACAATGCTAGAGAACTGGATGCTATGTATTTCTTTTTCTAAAAAAGCTCTTTAATTAATCTTTTTCTTTGTGACTCTCTTGCATTCTGTGGGAGTAGAGCTTAGAAAAAAGGTTTATGATTCCCATTCTTTTTTTTTTAAAAGATTTGTTTATTTATTTTTAGAGAGGGGAAGGGAGTAAGAGAGGGAGAGAAACATCAATGTGTGGTTGCCTATTGTGTGCCCCTATGGGGGACCTGGCCTGAAACCCAGACATGTGCCCTGACTGGGTAGGAATCGAACCGGAACCACTTGCTTCACAGGCTGGCACTCAATCCACTGAGCCACACCGGCCAGGGACCATTGCTGAAGTAAGGAATTATATTCATCTTTGGAGCAATTTAAAAAACAGAAACAGAATATTTTTCAATGATTTAAACTATGTAAATTGTTTAACTTGCAAAATATAGAAAAGCAAAAGAATAAAAATTATCCTTACATCCACCACCCAGAGAAAATGCTACCAATATCACACATCATCTTTCCAACCTTACTTTCATACCCATACTGTTTTTAGCCAAATAGCAAGCTTTGTGGGCTGCTCACTTTCTTTTCTTTTTCTGACTTTTCTTTCTTTCTTTTTCTTCCTTCCTTCCTTTCCTCTTCCTTTCTTTTCTTTCTCTTTTTTTTCCCCCCTCACCAGAGGATGTTTGATTGACTTTAGAGAAAGAGGAAGGGAGGGGAAAAAGGGAGAGATGGAGAGAGAGGGAGGGAGAGAACGAGACAGAAAGAAACATTTATCGGTTGCCTCCCATTAGGGCCCTGACGGGGGACCAAACCTAAAACCTAGGCAGGTGCCCTGAGTCACACGACCAGGACTGGCCTGCATTTTTCACCTAATATTTTCAGTATCATTCCATATCCTTCTGCAAAATGTACCTAGTCGGTTACTTAACCAATTTTAGACTTTTGGACATTATATTGCTTTCAAATTTTTGAAGTAATAAGTAATGCTGTAGTGAACATATTTGTACGATAAAAGGAGAGAAAGGGCTAAGGGCTAGAGGGGTGGCCAGAAATGGGCTCCACAGCCCAAATGGAAGAATGCGCCCAAGACTAGAGGGAAGGGGAGAAAGTTGAGTGCAAAAGTAGAATGAGACAGCAAGTTGGGCGAGTTACAACCTTGGTACCTTTACTACTTACTAGTTTGTACAAAATTTACTGAGCCCAACCCCGCCCCGGAGTCGCAGTGGGTTTCTGCAGAGCAGCTGCGCGGCCTGGGCGCCCTATATTATGCAGCCAGCGCGGAAAGCTAGCGAAAGCCAGCTGGGACAGAGGAGGTGAATCCGCTGCACTGAAGAGCCGGGAGATGGGCGAACGGGAAGGAACGCGGAGCCCGCGGGCCCTGAGCGGCACCGGAAGTGACGCCAGCGAGCCCGGCGTCGCTCTCAGCCAATGGCCGCGCGATGCGCCGTCCGACGCAGACCGGCACGGCACGTGGGGAGAAAAGGCGGGAGCCCAAACGGCGTGAGACAGAACTATCTTTCTACACCAGGGCACTGTAGGCCGTCGCACACGTGCCTTCTTCCCCTTGCTCTCTCGCCGGTTAATTCTGCTCAGTGACATCACGCCCCGCAGCTGCCCCTCCGTAAAGATGGCTGACCGACGCGGAAGAAATGCCGGAATTAGGCAGGGGTAGGAGGGCCCGGCAGAGGGTGTGTCGTGGGCGTGGCTTGGCTGCCGAGAGGTCGGGAGGGGGTGTGGCCAGCCGCCCCAGTAGGTTTCAGTCCTTGCGGCTCCCTCCGGGAGCTCACCGCACCCCTCCTAGAGGCGGTCACTCCTGGCCCGCCCCCGCGCGGAGATCTCTGTCCACCAGGTTTCCATTTGAGTTTCTGAGATTTGTTGCGAGTCGGACCGCGGATTTCCAGATCCTCCGCAGTCAGGGCGGCGATGGAGGGCGCCCAGGAGAAACCCCCCGAGTCTAGCTCCTCTGCGCCCAGGTCCCGAGAGTCTACCGGCTCGGCCAGAGACCCCGAGGTGTTGCCTCCCGAGGAGTCAGAGGGCTGCTCCCGGCCTCTGGAGACGGCTCCCACGAAACTCTGCGGATACTTAAGTAAGTTCGGCGGTAAGGGCCCCCTCCGGGGCTGGAAATCTCGCTGGTTCTTCTACGACGAGAGGAAATGTCATCTGTATTATTCGCGGACCGCGCAGGATGCCAATCCCTTAGACAGCATCGACCTCTCCAGTGCGGTCTTTGACTGCAAGGCGGACGCCGAGGAGGGGACTTTCGAAATCAAGACTCCCAGCCGGGTTATTACCCTGAAGGTAAATGGAGCGGTTTTTCCTTTTTCAGCAGGGATGAGAGTCCCAGGGCACGGCCGGGCGCCGGTAACCTGTTATCCCAGTAAATTTGCTGGAATAATGACCACCGACTCTGATCGTCCAATGAGCACTGGATGCCCAAGTTTTTGTGCTTTCCGAAGCGCATTCACACCCACTTCCTATTGGGTTCCCACAACAAAGGCAGGAGTGTTGGGTCCCTAGTGGGGATCAGGAAACTGAGACAGAGAGATGAAGTGACTGGCCCGAGGTCAGGCATCCGGAGAAGGGGGTGCGTAGCCCATACTTGGATTCTCACAGTCTTGCTGCCTCTCAGACAGCACCCAAACTTTTACTTTTGGGTGTATCCGACAGTGCAGTTACCTTAACTTTCTTACCTGGGGCTGAAGTATAGTCAAGATGCCAGCTTAACAGTCCTCTCTCAAGGCCTGGATCCTGAACCCCTGTTGTTGATAGTTTGGCGGAGAGGAGTGAATGCTGAGAAAATGTTGGCAAAAACTGGGAAGTTAAACATTTAGGTTTCATGACTAGTCCAGATTGTTCATCAAGGCATATCTAAACCTGTTTTCCCTCCAGTGGGTTTTGTTTAATCAGTGGAAAGGCCATGTGCTTGGAAATCAGACAGGATTGGGTTCAACTTCTACATCAGCCACTTACTAGCTGTGTGACCCTGGGCAAGTTACTTGATCTCTCAGAAGGTGGGTTAGTTTGTAAGATTTAAAACAAGACAGGTAGGTGTCTGGAACGTTAAAGACACCTACGAATTGCTGAATTTCTCCCAGCACCAGTCCATGTTTGTTGAACAAACGCACATGGTGATGGAACCAAGATCAGAATGTTCATGCCAACGGGAGGTGCCTCAGAACTTAACTGGAAAGACAGATCTGAGCTACGAGATCTAGGGTTCACACTCATTGGGGAAGAATGTGGCAGGAGACAGCTTTCCCCACCTCGCCCCATCTCCTGCCACCCCCCCCCAACCCTTATCTCCAACCAATTGGAAATCTGTTGAGGCCCCTGAATGCAGCCCACAGCTTCAGTTTTCCTTCTCTGGCTGGGCCTGGCTGGTGACCAGAATGAGGGGATCAGCTAAAAGAGTAGAAACCAGGCATTCCAGGCCAGGGTAGGCCGGCATTTCAGAAGTCATGTGGTTTACAGGTCATGTGCCTCCTCCCTCAGGTTGCATGCTGTCTACGGGGTCTCTAACACGTGTCCTGCTATTCCATTCATCTGTGTGTGTGCCTGGCACAGAGCCAAGGGGTATGGAGCCAAGTCACACCTGCCCCCTGGTGCTCAAACAGCTTAAGGTCTGCTGAGAAAGACTGACAGGGAGATCAGCACGCACAGTAGAAAGTTCTGTAGAGACGCTGGAATCTATTCCAGAAAAGTGTGATGACAGAAGGGGGCAGTGCTACCGAGTGTTGCAGCAGCGGGCAGCATCCAGAAAAGGCATCATAGAAGAGGGGATGACACCTGAATCTTGAAAGAGGACATCAGCTTTCTACAAGCAGACAAGAGGCAGAATCTTATTTCAGGTCAAGAGGGGCCCATGAGCCAAGATAGGAAAACATGCTACCACCCAGAGTGTCCAGGAAAATCCCAGGAGCCTGGGGCACAGAGGGATCCAAAAGATGGAATGGGAGAACAGAGGCCCGGGGGGAGGGAGGGGCATTTGTGAGTTATGATAGAGAGCTTAGATGTTGTCCTGTGCGCTGTGGGACATTGTCAGAAGACTTTAAGCAAAGAAACACTGTGACATTCGAATGTTTAGAAGGCTCAGTCTGGCTGTTGGGTGGAGAACAAATTATAAGGGAAGGCTAGTGGTCAGGGAGTCCAGCGGGAGGGATCACGAGAGAATGATGGCTGAGCTAGAGCAGGGACAGTGGAAAGGGAGACAGTGGCCAGGGACGTGAGGCAGGAACAGTGTGAGAGAGGAGTCAGGGACGGCTCCTGTAACCAGCAGATAGCCTGGTCGGGCCAGTTGCTGACGGAGTGAACCCGGGATGTAGAGACGAGGACACCCAGGTGTACGTGCCCCTCGGTAGGCGCTTAAGTTCCAAGACAGTAGAGGCCGTGTGTGTTGGCCCGCCACAGCCTCTCCAGGGCCCACCGCAGCCCCTGACGCTGTAGTAAGTAGGGGCTCAGCGCATGCTCGTCTGCTGAATTCAGTGGGTCTGGGTGTGGGCTGGAGCTTGTCAGCGCCAGGTCATGGTGAAGCCTTGTGTGTCAAAAGAGAAGTATGTAGAAAGTATACGGAAAGAGAAGCCTGGTGGGCATCATTTTATCTTATTTGATACCTTCATGACAGGCCGAGGGCCTCTTCCCTGGAGCCCCGTGGCCTTCTGCACACCTGTGAGCCTCTTGAAAGGGGGAGCTTGCCCCGGTTGCCCGTAGCTTACCATCCACTCCCAGTTAGCTGCCCAGCCTCTGTGCCCTCTGACCCCAGGCCTTCTCTACATAGGCCATATCTCCTGGCCATAAGTTACAACAAAGCCCCGATCAAGAAGTGGGAGACCCAGGTTCTGACACCAGTTCTGACGCCACCTGCCTAAGCGACCTCAGAGCCTTAGTTTCTCCGTCTGTAGAAGGGACTGGTCGCTCCTGCCCGGCCTCCTTCGTGGGGGACCTGGTGACGTAATGGATGTGAGAATAGGTACTTGGACCGTCCAGCGCTAGGAGACTAATGACCGGCACCGGCCACTAGCTGGTTGGGGTGCCCAGAGGGTGCCACCTCACTGTGGTGTGTGCAGGGCTTTCCAGCCCCTATCATATGCACGACTTCAGTGTACCTGCATAAGAGAAGGGGGTCTCCTTTCCCCTGAAAGTCAGCTGAGACTTTGACACGTCACCCAGAGAGCTGGAGACAGTGATGTACCCGGGCCCCACCCGGGTCAGGATTTCAAAGCTCTTACCCTTTCTCTTAGCACCTCCAAATTCCTTTGCCCAGTGAGCACATTTTGAGCACTGACTATATGCCAGGTGCTCTGCGGGGCGCTTTAGCTTCCTTACCTCATTCCCTCCTCATAACCAACTGCCCTATGAAATGAGTGTTATCATCACCCTAGTACAGAGGAAGAAACTGAGGCCCAGATGGTTAAGGAACGTCTAAGGCGGAGACCAGAGCCTGATTATTTTCTGTGGCCGAGAAGCATATGGTGTTTGAAGTGGGCACCCAGCCACGGCGAAATTAATTTTTCTGGAAAGGAGAGAGTTACCCAGCCTCTCTTGACCTTCCCACATCCCACACCCAGTGCCACCCTGAGCGCCCAGGGCCTTGCCAACTAACCCTTGTGCTTCTCAGGCTGCCACCAAGCAAGTGATGCTGTACTGGCTGCAGCAGCTGCAGACGAAGCGCTGGGAGCTCCACAACAGCCCGCCTGCACCTCCCGCCGCCCCTGACGCTGCCCTGGCTGGGAACGAGCCCGCCCTGCGCCTTGAGCCAGGTACCCCATGGGCTCGCCTCCTGTGCACACCCGGGGCTCCTGGTGACTGAGCCTGCACCCTGCTGTTGGGAGCGAGGGGGAGGAGCCCTCTGCTGAAGAAGCAGAGGGCCAGGGATGTGACTCGGGATCAGCTAGGGCAACAGTATAGCACCAAGGACAAGCATATGGGCTCTGAGGCCAGGCTGCCTGGGTCCACGGCCTAATCTTGGGTGGTCTTAGGCAAGTTGCTTAACCTTTCTGAGCTTCAGTTTCCTTCCCCATAAAATGAGAAATCATTTTACGGTCAATAGAGAAATTGTACCGACTGCTTAGGGTATGGTGAGGATTCAGTGAACCCATACTCTGTAAGGGATAGGAATGATGTCTGCACGTTGCCAGAGCTCAGTGAGTGGCAGCTGCTGTTAGGATGACCATTATGGGATGTCTTAACAAACGAAACTTTCACAGAGTTGCTGTGAGGAAGGCTAATGAGAAAGTGCAGTGATTGTTGCTGCTTCTTGACACAAATGCTTTTGTGCTGTGAGTTGGGTAGGCCAGTGATTTTATCCCTGGTATTCCCATAAGCCAGAACCCTTCAGCCCCACGTGGCCTACAAATAAAGTTTCTCCATCCCAAATCCTAGAACTTCCCCATAGGGAGGAGTCCTGGAGATCAACACTCTCCCACCCACTAGCCAAAGCCCGCATTTTGATTGATGGATTTTAGAATCGGGACAGACCACCCACAGCTGCCCCTTCAAAAGCATAGAGAACGAAGTCTCAGCACAAACCTGCAGTGCGTCTACGGTGCCTCATCCTCAGTTAACAGGGCAGCCGAATGGGCGAGGGCAGGACTGTGGCCAAGTGCATCCTAGACCTCCACACCCGGATGATTTACACGGCCCGAGCCGAGCTCTTCTGCCTTGACCCTTCTCCCCCAGCTTTCCTTCCCTCAGTGAATCTCCCCACTTACCCAGCTGCTCCAGTAACCAGGAGCCATCTGTTTCTTCCCGGATCTCAGTTAGCCAGGCCAGTCAGTCACCAGAGCCGGCCATGTCCCCCTCTGGCCTACACATCAGACCTGGACCCCACTTCACTGCTGTAGCCTTGGGTCAGGCCTCACTTTTAGCTGGAAAATCATAGCAGCCTCTTCTCCGGTGTCCCCATGTCCCAGCCTGCCACCTCCAACCATCCTTCTCACTGCAGCCAGAGTGAGCTTTCTACAATGAAAGCCTGAGCCCCACCCACCCCTTCCCTGGCTGCTCACCGTGTCCCTGGCCAGTCCCAGCTTTCCGGCACTGAGCCCAGTCCTTCCTGCTCTGCCCTCTGCCCGCTCCCCAGTGTCTGCCTTGTGCTTTATGCTTCAGCAGCACCGGAGGCGGCTGCTCTGTCCTCTGCCTGGCAAATCCCTGCTGCTTCTCGATGGCCAAACGTTAGTGTCACCTCCTCCTCTTGCCACCCTCCTCTTGGAAGCCTTCTGGGACTTGGCTAGCTGGGCTTCATGTGAGCCCCCAACACTGTCAGTCAACTCTCAGACCTGTCACCTTGTATTCTAATTAGGGTGTCCTTGTCAGTCTCTGTCCACTAGCCCTCGAGGTGGGGGCTGTTTTCTGTCACCTGTGTCCCCACTACCTGGTGCCCTGCTTGGCACATTGGATATTTGCTGAGTGAGTGTATGAGCAAATACATTGAATTTTATAATTAAATGAGGAAAGGAATACACAGCCTTTAACATAACGTCAGGTACACAGTGCTCAATACATGGCACCTGTCTGTAGGATGTCACTGTGTGTGTCCGTGCACACTGTTACTGTCACAGTAACAGCGCCTTTTATTGTTGACAGTCATCATCGGTAATTTCTTCTGAGACCCTTCTGGGTGTTTTATGCTTAGGAGGGCTTTCTTTGGGGAAGGGTTTAGTTATTTTTGCTTCTACGCTCTTACTCCACGCCCCGCTCCCCCCCCCCTCCACTGCCCACTGCTGAGAGAGCCAAACAACGCTGGTTATGCTAAAACTGCAGCCCGAGTTGACATAGCTCCCCATCAGTCCCGGCCACAGCAATGAGAAACCCTCCCTGACTTGAAATGCGAAGGACCAGGTTATCAAAAGACTAGCTTTGGGATCCCACAGGCTCACCTAGTGTGCTGAACCCTTCCCAGGTTCCTGAATTCTGTGGCTTTGGTCCAGCACACTTGGTGGTCCTCTTCTGGGCCAGCCCCAGCTGTGGGCATGGGGGCAGGGGAGTGCTTGTCATGCTGCCCAGGGCACCAGTCTTCCAAGGAGGACTCTGGGGAGATGCAGGAAGCAGGGATGTGGGCTTCTCCTTTGAAGCTTTAATTGTCCTGCAGCAAGCCCTCGCCCTCCTGGACCCAGGGCCTCTGTGCGACCGTCCGCAGCTGACCCAGAAAGACATTTCCGGAGTCTCGAGCAAGCTGGCAGGCCGTACACTGCAGTCTGGAGCAGGCTGCCCCACCTCGCTGGTCTCTGCCCTTCCTGGGAGGAAGCAGGGGCCAGCTGCCAGGGCAGTGAAAACCTACTGACTCACGTCTGACTCTGAGTCACAGACGCTTCGTCTTGCACAGACCATCTCATGACCACCTTTGAGCATCCACGAGGCGTGTCCTCTACAGCTTTTAAACATTCGCACCTTTACTGTATATTTTACCTAGACATTGGCCTCCACAGAGCCAAGAAAGATCAAGGGGAAGGCAACAGGTTGATGACATGTTGCCAAAGTAGAACATGTTTTGCAGAGCACTTTTATAAATGTATCGTCATCATAAAAATGCGCATACCTCTGACTGACCCTGTTTTAGCACTTTACGCGCATCACCTGTCTCATTATCACGCTCTTTTGAGAGAATTACTGTTATTCTCATCTAACAAATGCGGAGACCTCAGAGGCTAAGGGACCTGTCCAAGGTCAAACAGAAAGAAAATGTCAGTGCTGAAATTTGGACCCTAGTCTGCAGATTCACACCCCCATCCTCAAGGTGAGAAGACATCTGGCCACGTGTCCTGGGCCTCCAGGAAACCAGGGATCTGCTGGCCTAAGCCCTATTTGTTAGGCAATGACTTCTTCCTCCTGGTGATGGGGCAGCCTCTGTAGTCCAGGGAAAAGGAGAATGACAAGTAAATGCTACTGAAAATTCTGTGTGTGGTCACCTCACTGAGGGCCTTTCTCCGGGCTGGGGAAATGACCGATTGGCCAGAGTCTTGGGTCAGTCTGTTTCCTCTAGGAAGTGCTAACCCTCACTGTGGCGTCCCATCATGTCCCTTTTATCCTTTGAACATCTCTTTGCACTCGGGGGCTTGTGCCTTCCTGGGCACCACCACCCCCCCATTCTTGGAACCGTTTGTCAGAAAGGAAAAGTGAAGAACTGGGTCGAACCCATGGCTCAGCTCGCAGCTGTGCGACCTTGGCCCCAACATTCACCTTCTCTGAGCTGCTTCTTTCCTCATTGATGAAACCAACCAGTGACGACATTTACCCCCAAAACTTAGTTCCACGTGGCCTCAATAGATCTAGAGCCACAGGTGGAAGCTAAAGGAGAACAGATATTGGCAGTTAGGGAAGGACTTGCCAGGACGCGAAAATCCCAGATGGTAACTTTTCTTGTTTGTTCTGAATGAGGAAGGATGAAGATGGTTAAGGCACTGATAAACAAGAAAACCTTAATTGTTTGAATCAGTTTGAGGTCCAGATCAAAGACTGCTTGGAAAGATGTATGTCCACAGTATCGGGCTTTGTGGTTTTCAAAACATTTTCATGTACTTTAACGCCGAAGGAGACAGAATGTAGAGTGGCTGTCCAGTTTTAAAAGTATGGAACCTGAAGCCAAAAGAAAACGTGAGCAGCCCGGTCACCGCGCCCTCCCAACAGAAATAGGGCTTGGCCTCAGGTCTTCGGACTCCACGGCTGAAGCCCATTCTAGTCGGCCAGGTTTCTTCAGGCTCCTACTAGAGCCCCCGGGAGATCCCTTCTGAGCCACCCACATCCCATGTGTCCTTATCAGCCCCTTCTCCTCTGGATCCCTCCTGGCATCCTCCACTCTGGCTCTGGAACCCCTTGCTACTCACACAGCAGGACCCTACCTCCGTCCTCTGCAGGTCCAGCTCCAGTGCCCTTCCTCCAGGAACTGCCCCCTGGCTTGCGTTGGCAGGAATCTATCTCCACCTCCCAGAACTCCCCGCACTTTGTCTGGCCTGGCCTCCCGCTTCTACCCCATTGGTCTAACTGAAGTGTGCACTTCGTCCTTGCTCCTCAAGCTGGGCACTGGCTATGCCTTTGATTGCCTCACTTCTCCAGCCCCACCCACCTGGAAACCTCAGGGTGGATGCCCAAACTGCTGAGAAAGTGAACTGAAGGGTGGAGCTCAAAAGAAAGACTCCGTGCGGCTGAGTCTGCTGGGCTTGAAAGAGCCTCTTAAGGATTAACAAATGACTGTTTGCGAAGTCTGTTTCTGAGAAGATGGGACTACTCCCTGGCCCCCACCATTGCATGTGATGTTTTTGCAGATGCAGCACAGAAATACGTTTCCTGAATGCTTACCTTTTCACCCTGTCAGTGAGAGGGCTCCCAATGAAGGGTGTCCACTGCCCTGCAGACCTCAGGGGCCGCCTGATCTGGCTCCTGCCGTCCCCAAAGTGGCCTTGGTTTTCTTCCAGTTTTTGCAATACTGAAAACTAACTTCTGAATATTTCACCTCCTCTCTCTTACACCTCAAATAATGTTTCCTTCACCTTGAAACTGCCTTAATATTAAACCTTTTGAAGTACTCACTGTATAAAACAATCACTGTTAAAGCAGATCATCTGAAAAACATAGAAAAGTAGCCAGAAGCCTGTCACCTAGACACAGCCAGTGTTAACACCATGTTGTGGCCTCCCGCCTACCTTTGATTTAAATGTATTTCCAATCAGATAACAATATAACACGCTGTACTTTCCTTTTTGGTCCATGGTATTGTGACCCGTAAAATATCCTCGTGTTATAAAAATCTCTTTATTTACATCTGTTTTTGATGAATATATTATTTTTATGTTCATAAAAGTAACCCTTGTATAGAAAATTTGGGGGGAAACAGTAAACTATAATGAGCAGCCTGCTCACCTCTAATTCCGTCATGCAGTCTGACCACTGTCAAGACTGCAGAGTATTTCTTTCAGACTCTTCCTATCCAATGGAGAGATTATAACATACCCCCGGTTTTTTATCTGGCTTTTTCAACCTAATTTTAGGTCCTCGTGCACATTGCCCCTGTTCTTCAGCATTCTTCCTTAGTATCACTTATTTTTTTAAAGATTTTATTTTTAGACAGAGGGAAAGGGAGGGAGAAAGAGGAAGAGAGAAACGTCAGTGTGTGGTTGCCTCTTGCACAACCCCCAATGGGGACCTGGCCGGCAACCCAGGCTTGTGCCCTGACTGGGAATCAAACCGGTGACCCTGTGGTTCACAGGTCAGTGCTCAATCCACTGAGCTACACCAGCCTGGGCTTCCTTGGCATCGTTTTAAGTCGTTCAGTAAATTCCATGGTCTGGAGGCATCATGATTGATTTAACCATTCCCCAGATCTTTATGTTATTTTCAGTTTGAGGCTAAACAGTGCCAGGATGAACCTCCTGGCTCATAAAGCTTCGTCTGCATTTCAAACAACTTCTTTAGGGTGGATTATCAGACGTACAAATATTTGCCGTTCTGCATCCTTTTAAGTGTGTCTGGGAAGGCTGCTGCAGCAAAATGCATCATTTTACTGCTACCTGCCCCTTTGGCTGCGGTTAACCCACAAGGAAGGCCTGTTCTCACTGCCTCCCGCTGGAACTGATCCCGTAGCACCCCTCTGTCTGGCCTTTCCCAGTGCAGTGACGCCTGGGTGATTTTCCTTTTCTTTGTTCCTTTGCAGAGCAAGAGGAGGCAGAGCTGCAGGAGTTCCTGTGCCCGGTGAAAACGCCCCCTGGACTCGTGGGTGCAGACGCTGCCTTGCAGCCAGCCCCTGCCATGCCCCTGGCCCTTCAGAATATTTCCCTCAAGCACCTGGGGACTGAAATACAGTAAGTGCTAGTGGGGATGAGGGGACAGCCAAGCAGCAAGCTGCCCCTTCTTCAGAGCTTGCTGTGATCTGGCGTGATTCCCAGCAGGGAGACGGGTCTGGGGAGGGGCAAGGGGCTTTACTTTGAATTCATCACATCATTACGTTAAAATATCACGTTCAGTGTTCTGACTTTAAAAGTAGCGCGTGTTCTTTGTAGGAAATCAGAAACATCTCGAAAGGCACACGTTTAACATTACCCACAATCCTGTCGTGCAAACAAGCATTCTTAGCCTTTGGTGGGTCTCTTTCCTCCTCGTTTTCTGTGCACATAACATGTACAATTGAGGTCCTGCTGAATGTAACGTGATGGCTTCATAAATGTCCACATGTGTCAAACGCATCATGTTATTCCCTTTTAACATGTAATTTACTGTACGTCCACCTTATCTGAGCTGCTCTTCCACTTAATATAATGTATTACATGTGCAGCTTCCCATTGGCAGGTACTGTGTTAAATGGTTCATTAGAAGATAGTGATGTGGCCTGGGCGTCAGAGTCAAACTGCCTGGGCTTGTGCCTGGGCCCCACCAGTCACTGGCTCTGGTTTCCACGGCATGTTGCTTGACTTCTCTGTGCTGCACTTAAGTTGTTGGTGAATGTAAAATTCAGCAGTGCTCACCCCGTAAGATTAGCACAGGGGTTACATGGCCAGTGCGTGCAAACTGCTTTGGAACCGTGTTTGGCAGTGGGTAGCTACCCGACAAATACAAGGTGGGGCAAAAGTAGGTCTGCAGCTCATATGAAAAATAATCCAATAATCAATGATATAAGAATAAACTGCACTCCACATACTCCCAACTGTGCACCTGCTCTTGCCCTGCCCCACGTTATCTGTTACATGGAAGCTTTGTGGAATTCAAACCATACCCAATAGTGATCTTGTCCAGGTGCGTATTTTCTGTGAGGACTTCAGACTAACCTCTTAGAAAGCAGAAGAGATTGCCACTGGACTTGGATTAGAAGCCCTTGGCTCTGTGTGACTCAGGCACAGTGTTTCCCTCTGTCAGCTTCCGTGTTTGAATTTGCTTGGGTAACTAGACAGGTAGTGATGCTCTTCCTAGGACAGAAGCAGGTTTCGGGGAAAAGGTGACGAGTGTTGTTTAGGGCCTGGAGGTAGAACTACCCAACAGGCACTGGATGCAGGGAACTGGAACTCAGAAGACAGAGACCTGAGGTAGAACAAGAGACTTGGGGAGTATGGGACATGGTTGAGCCCCCCAGTGTGAGTGGAGGTGCCCCACTCAGTGTGGTGCCCTGCTGGGGATCTTCCCTCGGGAGGTGCTGGAGGGAACTGGGTGCATTGTGAGCCTGATGGGAGGTTTGAGGGGACCTGAGAAGTCTAGCCGTCCAGCTAGGACACACTGTGACAGTATCCAGAGTGGTCTCACCAAGGTTAAGCCAGGCTCCTTGCCTAATGAAGACCACAAACACCAGAAGTGGAGCAGACAGCATGCAGAGACCAAGAAAGGAAGGAAGTTGCAGGGGTCAGTCAGTTGCTTCCCTCCTGATACTTGCAATAAGCCACAGAAAATGCTGGGCAACATTGCCAGTGTCCTGGGGAGAGCCCGGTAAGATCAGGGTCGCCCTGGTCTCTTGCAGCCCCTTGCCCTGGCTGGTCTTGGAGCTTCCAGCTGGGTCTGCCGTGAGCCCAGGTCATAGTCTGGGGGAGGGAGTAAGGGAGCTGCCAGAGCACTGTGCTGGGTGCTTTATAGTCTCACTGAGTTGTCTGGGCAACCCTGGGAAGTGGTGTCATAACAGTTAGGTTCCCAGTCTGGGGAGTCAGATGTCCCGGTCTGACGCTCAGTCCTGCCACATACCAGCTGTGGCTTTGTGTGCTCATCCTTTCTCAACCTCCGTTCTCTCTGTGCCATGGAGGTGGTGACAGTACTTACTCCACTAGGCTGCTGTGAGGGTCAACTGCACTGAATGCATGTGTGTGAGGCCTAGACAGGCTGTGTTGCCAGTGTTCAGCTTAGGGCCTGCCCCAAGAAGGGCCTCATTGTCTGTCGTGAATGTGTTCCTCATCCCCACTGCAGATGGGGGAGCCCAGGCTCAGAGAGGGTAAATGGCTTGCCCAAGGTGTTCTTTCCAGAACAAGGCCTTATGACCACTGCCTTCATGTGACCAGGCCTTTGGACCTGGAGCTACACCTACCCAGGAAATGATCTGTGAACTGCTCTGACCCAAGTCAGTAAAGTCAGGAAATGGAGATGCCTCTTCCAAGCACAGTGCTTTGGCCGAGTACTAGCCACCTGGTCTGCGCCTGTAGTCGGTGAGCTCCCCATCCGCAGAGCCTAGAAGGCCCTTTACTGTCCTGGGGTCGGGCTCCTGTGCCTCCCACACCTCAGGGACGATAATTGTGAGCCCATGGACATGGCAGGGAGACTGCAGTTCCTGGGCAAGGGGAAGTGTGGGCAGCAATGGTGGTCACCCCACCCAGCCAGTTCCTCCAGCTGTAGGGATGTGTTCTTGCATCCTCTCCAAGTCATATGACTTGTGGTTTGTGAGATACATTGTAATGGGCTCAGCGCAGGCCTCCGCCCAAAGGGATGCTCAGTGAATAGTGCCCCTTGTGGCCGTCACCATTCTTTTCAATGCGACTATCGCCCCGTATTTTCAGATGGGGCACAGAAGAACTGGGAAGGGGAAGTGACTAGCCCCAGGAGGCAGGGCCCCTTAAAACAGGACATTAACAATGACAGAGTGACAGGAGTCAGAGACCAGATCTCAAAGTCAAGCACTGGCAGTGCTGAGTTCTCACTTTTTCTCTGGCCTTGATTCAACTGGTTCGTTTCCCTCCATCCGTCAGCTGTACCCTTCACCAACGTACAGCCTCGGTCTTTTCTCATGTTGGACCCGTCTGTACCCAAAACTGGACTTTCTTTTAAAGATGTTTTAAGTTAAATAATGATGCTTTGAAAATAACCGACAAAATTGTCAGTTAGACAATTTAGCTAGACAGACCAAGAAAAGGTGTAAGACTCAATCACTGAAGACCAGAACACAGGAGGGGACAATACTGCCAACCCTGTAGAAATAACAAGGGTTGTAAGGGAATGCTGTGAGCAGTGACCGCCAACAAGTTGGGTGACTTGGATGCAGAACACAAATTCCTGGGAAGGCACGAATTGCTAAAACCGACTTGTGAAGAAATAGGAGATCTGGGTAGACCTGTAACGTTTAAAGAGATTGAATTAGTCATCAGAAAACTACCCACAAAAATAAACAAAACAAAACATCACCCAGGACCATCTAACTTCCCTGGTGAATTCTACCAAACATTTAAAGAATAATGAATACCAATTCTTCACAAACCCTTCCCTTCAAAAAAGAGGGAACACTTCCCAATTCATTCTCTAAGGCCAGGATGACCCTGAACACCCAGAGCCTTCGCCTAGAATCTCCCTTGGTTAATTTTGCCAGCAGACGTGTTTTTCTAACTCACCTCTTCACAGAGGGTATGGGTTTTCAGGGGCCCCAGCTCTCCGTAAAACTCCAGCTCCAGTCCTACACTCTGTGTGGGTCCTGACCTTGTTTTCTTTCCTGCCTTGCAGCCCAGGCCCTAAGTTTTCGGTACCAGTAGTTGATCCCTGATATCTCTCTCTCTTCTCTCTCTCTCTCTCTCTCTCTCTCTCTCTCTCTCTCGTACACTCACGCACCATACATGCATGCACACATACACACGCACACTGTAACTACGTGTGGTGAGGGGTGTTAACCAAACCTATTGTGGTGATCACATACGTATACATAAGATGTTGTATACCTGAAGCAAATATGTTATTTGTCAATGATATCTCAGTGTAAAAAACAAAACAGTTGATTCCTGAACAGACATACCGTGTATCCTAGTCAACTCTCAGGACAGTAATGCCACAAACACTTCAAAATTCAACGTCATATAATAAGCATTTATTTTGCACCCATCTGGGTTCAGCAGAGGAAGGCTAGGCTCACCCGGCTGTGACTAAGCGGTTGGTATTATCCAGTTCTAGTCCTTGTATTTCCCATCTTCCGTGGACCAGCAGCTACCTGAGGCATGTTCTCAAGCCCAGGTTTACGTCACATCTGCTAACATTCCTTTGGCCAAAGCGAGTCCCATGGCCATGCCCAAAGTCACAAAGGGGCAGGAGGGGGTACTCTGCTCCCGTGGAGGGGGAGGGGAGGGGTGAATACTGGCACACCGTGCTTTGTCACACCTCACAGCTACTGCGTTGTTTTACAAGTCCAAGTTGTGTGGTAACCCTGCGTTGAGCAAGCCTCTCTGCACCACATTTTCAGCAGGCTTGGCAGTTTTTAGCAATCAGGTGCTTTTTAAATGAAGGTGTCTCCGAGGTCTGCCTGTTATCTGCTGAACGGTAATCTACACATTCATCTTCCTCGTGCGTTTCCTTTTGAATTTCACCCCCCTTTTCATGTTTGGCACCTAGGGATTTCTCTTCCTTTCCTGGGAATCCAGCTAAGTGTTTGTGAGGGATGCTTTGTAGTTATCTAGCACCAGGTGTTTGGGGATGAGGGTTTTCGCAGTAGTTTGTCCCCTACTGCTGGAGGCACATACTGCGCTCTGCAAAGCCAGGGTGCCATTGCACACCTGCAGGCTCTCATACCCTCCCCGGACCATGCTGTCGCTGCCCTTGAATAAGTGACTCCCCAGTGCACTGCTTTCTCGCTGTTGACCGTGAGCACAGTGAACACACAGACACCTGCCACACACACCAGCCCTCGTTCGGTGGGCTGCACTCCCGTGTGTTCTGTTCGTTCTGAAGGCCGGCCATGACACTGAACTGGCTTTGCAGTCTGCCGGGGGTTATTGCAGTCGTTCTGAAGGCCGGCCATGACACTAAACTGGCTTTGCAGCCTGCCGGGGGTTATTGCAGTTTGAGAGACACGGACCTGCTGAGCCCCGTTCGTCACTTTCCTTGTTGCTAACTCTGGAATATGTCTACTTTCACATCTTTGCAAAGGGAAAAAACTCTGCCATCTGACTCATTATGAATTTCTCTGTGGTCCCTGATCCTACCTAGGCCAGCCTTTGGTGCTACCTAGTTCCTTCCTGCAAACCAAACGTGAATTACTGAGCTTGCATTCTGGGCACCTGCAGCCCCCGTGCCAGGTGCCAGCGGGCATGCAGGTAGGTTAGCGCCCAGTCCGTGAAGAAAAACATCACTATTTAGCCTAGACAGGGACTTGGTCACAGGGTGGCCCATTTCTGAAGTGCAGTGAGCTCCTTGGAGCGTGCAGGGGGACCAGTGGGGGCTTCAGACAGAACGGAGCAGAGCAGGGAAAGGAAGCCAGAGAAGGTACCAGGACATTTTGGAACTTCTCAGCAGAAGCAGGAGCCGCTGGTGGTTTCTGAGCCAGGGAGTTACGAGACCAGATGAAGGTTTTAGGAAAGTCAGTTTGGCAAGTCCATCCAATATACATGTAGAAGGGCCCTCTGTATTTCAGGCACCGTTCTAGGCATCCAGAGTACTTGAGTGAACAAAACAGACAGGCATCCTGCCCTCACGGAGCTTATGCTCCAGCAGCGGGGTTGGGGCAGGGCAGTGCAGCTTACACGGCTTGTCAGCAGTGTTGTGGAAGGTGAGTAAGTATGATGAAATAATGGAAGAGAGGGGTAAGGGGGGTCAGGAGTGGCTCGGGTGGGGTGCGTCATGTAGGGTAGCTGGGGTCAAGCAGACGGATCAGGCCAGACCAGGAGTAGGGATGCGGCCTGAGCTCCTGCAGTGACAGTAGGGAGGACAGGCGCAGAATGGCGGGGACCTCAGCTTCACGCTCCTCTGCTCTCCATCAGAAACACGATGTGCAACATCCGGGGCAACAGGCAGGCCCAAGGAGCAGGCCATGGACCTCCAGGGGAAGATTCGCCGCCGAGCAGGGAGCCTCAGAAGGAGGAGCCGCCCCCACCCCCTGACCCCAGCGCCGCAGGTGAGCCTCTGCCCCATCTGAGCTGCCTTCAGAGGCCAAGTGTGCTTTGATGTGCCCACCATGGAACTCTCCGGGTCATTGCCCCTGGGTTTGCGGGTCTAGCAGCAATGCTTTATTATTATTGTTGTGTTGTTGGCGTGGTGTGGAATACACGTCACGTGAGGTTTAACCAGTTTCAGCATACGGTTCAAGGACGTTCAGCACGTCCGCATTCTCCTGCGGACATCACCACCATCCCCTCCAGGTCTCTTCATCCCTCAAACTGAGACTCGCAGCCATGGTTCTTGAAGTAATAAAGGGAAACCTCACTCACTTTCTTACCTTTTTTTTCATTTATAAAGAAAGGATATAAGTTGCCCTTCTGGGGTGATTAGAATCCGTGAGCTCTGCCTGATCCGCCCCAGCTATGACATAGCATGTTATTGTTGCCTTCACAAAACGTGACCGACCCCCACCACTGGGGGAGGGTGGCTTTCTTGAAAGGAGCATCGGTGCCCTTAGAACATACTGTAACTCAGAGGCGGTTGGGAGAGAACCGGCTGAGGCAACATTGTGGGGCTTTCTTGTGGCAGAGAGGACCTGGGCCGCGCAGAAGTGACTCGAGCCAAAGCGTCCCTTGGAGCCGTGCCTGGGGAGACCTTGCAGGTGACAAACACAGTTCAGGAGAAGGCCAGCGCTGTGTCGGATCCACAATAACGGTGAAACCGGCACTTCCATGTAGCAGCTACTTTGTGCCAGGGCTGCTCTGTGCACTGTGGGGGTGGCGCCGGTTGTGTTAGGGTATAATTCTCACACCATACAGTCCGCCCATTTGCGGTGTTCCGCTCAGTGGCCTTCAGTATGTTCACAGAGTTACGATGCAGCGGTCACCACCATCAATCCTAGAACATTTGTAATGGTCCCCTGCCCCCCACGAAAAACACCAGGCATCCTTCAGCCAGCAGTCCCCATCTCTACCGCCCTCCAGCTCTAGGCCACCGCTGAACTTCCTTCTCCGTCTCTGCAGATTTGGCTCTTCTGCAGAGTTTACAGAAGTGGAATCTCATGATACATAGTCAGTTCTGACTGGCTTATTTCACCTAGAACCTTTTTAAGTTCCCTCCACGTACACTTAGCGCTTTACCTGCATTAACCTCTTGAATTCTTTTAATAACCTGAGCAGCAGGTACTGTGGTTGTTCTCATTTAGTAAATGAAGGAACTGAGGACAGGCAAGGGGAGTGACTGGCTCACGGTCACACAGCCAGTGACAGAGCTGGGATTCAGGCCGAGCACTGTGCCCCATATTGTGGCCTGAAGCCTCATTTTCTAAATCAGTGATTGTTAGAACTCCGTCTTTATTTCCATGAAACCTAGATGCCACACAAAATCTAACATACAAAGCAAATAAAGCTGAGTTGAGTCAGGGGCGGGAGGCTGGGCTCCCCTTGGTCACCCACCCTCAGCCCCTCTGAGTCAGCACCCCCATGAGGTCCTGGGGCACTGGCTGAGAAACGCTGTCCTAGGTCGTAAGTCTCGTTTTCCCCAGCAGTAAAAGGAGCACAGTGATCCCTGCCCTGCCCGCCCTCAGGGGTCAGCAGGGCTGCAGGGCTGAGCCGCCTGGACTCTGGCTGTCCTAGAGTCCTTGGCAGGAAAGACAAAGGCGTTGCATTCCACGGAGCTGTGCGGGCTGCTTTGTTCTCCGCTCCACCGGATTTCTTTTAGGTCTGGAACAAGACCATTCTGTTCTTCTACCCAGCAAGTTCAAGGAGTTTCTGGTTCCTGTCACCTACTGGAATGGTTGTTTGTTTGTTTGTTTCATTTACTTTTAGAAAGAGGGGAAAGGAGGGAGAAAAAGAGGGAGAGAAACATCAATGTGAGAGAGAAACATCAATTGGTTGCCTCTCGTACACGCCCCAGCCAGGGACTGAACCCGCAACCCAGGCCTGTGCCCTGACCGGGAATTGAACCAGCGACCTTTCGCTTTGAGGAATGATGCCCAGCCAAGTGAGCCACACCGGTCAGGGCAGTTCTTTATCTGTCCAAGACTGTTTGGCCCTCAGCCTGGTCCCCAGAAGAAAGGTGCCGAGTCATTCGGCTTGTTTTCCAAACCCTACCTGTCCCCTCCCCTGGGGTCCCATTTCACATCCTTATTTTTACCATTTCAGTCTGAGGATAACTTCTTAAAATACATATCTGGGGAAAGTAAATGAGTGATTAGGGTTAGAAAATTTAGATAAGATCCTTCAGAGCAGCTTAGGGTAGGCAGCAGATGTGGCTCTGAGCATCTCAGCAGCCACAGCAAAGAGGGAGATGCAGGTGGTTAGATTGTTTCCGGTGTCTATAAGGTAAACACATATTTTCTCGGAAGGACAAGGCCTTTTCTGACACTGAGGGCCAAGGAGAAATTCTGTCTATTTCATCCAGCCCTGTACAAACTGCATCGCCCGATGAGTGTGTGCCACCTAAACACGATGCTCAAGGTCCCTTGACCATATAACCAGGCCATTGGATGTTCCTGGTTGCAGACTGATGGCAGAGCCCTAAGGCAAAAACGGGGACCAGGACAGGACAAGGTGGCCTGAGTGAGTGGCTCTCTGATGTTGGATTTGAGAATGCAGTTCAGCACTGGTGGGCCTCACTATAAAGAGCCAGACAGTGAATATATGAGGCCTCGTGGGCCATGTGGGCCCTGCGGAAGAACTGAACTCTGCCCTAGTGGGGTGCACCCGGCACAGACAGTGCACACACAGACAGGTGTGGCTGTGTCCTGATGACATCTTCTGTACGGGAGTAGGCTGTGGGCTGGATTCGGCCCATGGGCCATCGGTGGCCGACTCTGGCTCCAGAGGAAGTCCTAAAAGGACTGCGGCCTTGAGGCGATCAACTGTGGGAACCCCCTAACTTGGCTTCGAAGTAAGAGTCCAGTGAGAGTTTGAGCTACTCTCTGGGGCAGCAAGGCAGAGTGCAGGTATGTCCCATGTGCCTGTCAAGACATGTCTGTGCACTTTGAAAACTGCTCAGAGGGGAGAGGTGGCATCCTGACAAAATAAACGAGACATTCTGTCAGGGCCTGACTGGGGTGCTGACCACCTGGCCAGCACAGCCCATGCAGGCTGGGGTCCAGGAGCTGGTGACAGGCCGAGCTCAGAGGATGACTAGCTCAGCACAGTGTACATAATGTTTATTTCCTCCAGCCCTTTACGGGCTGCATTCGCGTCAACTAGGTCTGTTTCAGAAATGCAAATTCTCAAGCCCCGCCCCAAGCCTATTGCGTGAAGAGCCCAGGGAGTAGGGTCCACCATCCACATTTTACCAAGCCCTCTGCAGCAAGCTCAAGTTTGAGAACTGCCAAGTCCCCTGGTCATAACCTGTGTTTCTCCTCTTGATCAGGGAAAGATCCAGTGGATTCTCTGAAGCCTACACCCAAGCCCTCTCTGACTGCCAATCTCATTCAGAAGGCCAAGCGCCAGAACAGTACCTTCCCGCTCTTTGCTGAAGGACTCACACGGAACCGCACTGCCCAGGAGAAAGCCTTGGCCTTGGAGCAGCAGGTTCTGACGCTTACCAAGGAGTTAAAGTCTCAGAAGGTGAGTTCTGGCCCCAAAGGGGCCCCAGGCTCCAGGACCCCTCAGGGTATATAGGCCAGTCTGTGGTCCTTAACAGCCAAATTGTGGGTGATTGAAAATGCCGTGCTATTGATTACTCAGGGACATGCTGTCACTCAAACTAGGTGACAGAAAGCCTCCAAGGGCAGGGTCTCTGAGTCCTACTTTAATAATTGTCTCTCAGACCCTTCCTGAAGGACTATGCCTGGTCTGACCCCTCACCCGATAAGGGACAGTATTTGGGGGAGTGTGATCTAGATGCAGGGTTCTGGGAGGGGCCACCAAAGGAACTGGGGTGGGGAGGGGGAACTCTGACCTGGCAGCTGGTAACTGGGTGCAGATCCCTTAGGACCCTTCACAGGACGGAGAAAGCAGACAGTTCTCATAGCCCTGGGCCTGAGTCAGGCCCAACAGGGGACAGTAACGGGGAGGAAGATTTGGGCTTAATAGAGAAGTTCATTTAAGCAGTTTTATAAAAGAGTTACATGGGCATTGTAGAAAACTGATTACACTCATACACAGACACGAAAGTCATTAAAAATCCTACAACCCAGAGGCAAATGGTGTTCATATCCAGGGTGACGTCATGAAGTAGCAAGGGTCACGTGGCAGGGAGGCGAAGGTGGCTTGCAGTCCTGAGCAGTAGGCTCTCTTTAGCTAGGGCAGCTGCCTGCTCCCTGGGTCAGTACGGCTCAAATCCTGACCCGAACCTGGACAGGAAGAGAAATCTGGGATGTAAACACTGCTTCTCCTTCCCCCATATCTTCCCCTTCCTTCTAGGAAATGTGGGCAGCCTCCCTTGACTTGGCCTTTCCTTCAAGGCATTGTGAAGTGTCACATGGAGTAGAGGGGCCCCAGGAGACCCAGCTTTCGTGTAGGCTGGCCCCTGACAGCGCTGTAGTCCTGGAAGGCGCCCCCTGCTTCACTGAAGGAGGGCGAGGTTGCGGAGACGAGCCAGGGCCGCCCAGGCTGTGGGCACCTTCCCAGCAGTCAGAGTGAGAAAGTGAAGAGGAAGTTGTTCAAGACTCTGGACTTTCTCATTGGCTCGCTTTCCAGCCGGCCTCAGTCCTGTCCTCAAGTGGGTCTTGTGGTTTAGCTTTTGACCTGCGATGTGAGTGGATTTGCACGCTCTCTGACCCATCTCACAATTGCGCTTCGGTGTAGTGGGTAATTACAGCACAGGCCTTTAGACAAGGTGGTGCAGACCCCAGGTCTAGCCCTGAGCAAGTTTCTCAACCTCTACAGCCTCAGTGCCCTCCTCTGTGAACGGACCTGTAACCGCGTTTCCTGGAGGGGCCTGTGTCCAGATTCATACAGCCCGGTGCCTGGCCCCCAGCCGTGCACGGCAGATCCAGACTTTGATGGTTCGCCCTTTTTGTTGATTCCTTCCGGCCTTAGAAGAAACGATGCACCCCCTTGGTGGGCTCTGAGAAGAACTCTCCTGGGGAGTTGTGGAAACACACGTGAGCCCACGAGGGCCTCTAGGAAATGAGTTCTTGTGCCGCAGGGCAGTGATGCTTGGAGCTTAGGTCTTCCTTCGACGTGAGGAAGGCGGCACCCCAGCCCTACCAACTCCGGGGTTTCACCTGCAGCCCAGATACCAAAACCAAAGAGGGGAAGGAGAGAAGGAGACAGGCTCTTGCCCAGAGGGGGCAGAGGAGGGTGGCACCACCTTGGGATGCCGAGCCCTGGGCACTCAGAAACGCTGCTCGGAAGGCGACCCTCCATCTGACCCTCCGAGTCCAGCTGGGAAACAGCCCCCTGGACTTCCTGCGCCCGCATCTCCAAGACGCCCCTCCCAGGGTGCTTCTCTGGGAAGGTACCATGTTTCTACCAGAGGCTACAGGAGGATGTGAGGTCGGGTGGTCTTGTTCTGGCTCATCCAGCCAGGTGGCCACTGCCAATAGCTTTAATGATCCTATAAGAATTTGTATCTCAGACTCTGTTGGATGCCACAGAGGGTCCTGGTCTTCTCTCCAGGTTCAGATCCTTACCACAGGTTGCCACCTCCACGGTCTCACCGGACACCCCAGGACCAGGCACACCTGCTCTTCAGAAAAAATGGCACGAACTTGTGCCTCCCTGGTGTCACATTAAACCACGGGGTGACTCTGATACCCATTAAGTCATTTTCTATCCCAGGCCCTGCAGTGCTGGCCCCACAAGAGGTGTGGACCCCAGGAGAGAGTACCAGATGGCTGCTTGGCCTGGGGACTCAGGCTCTTGGAGCTAACAGAACCGCACCACCCTGAGGGCCGTCTGCTCTGGCAGACGGAGGGCTGTTGTTCACGGGGATGTTCACCATCTGTTGGCTGCGGGGAACGAGGGACTCCTCCTGGGCCCAGCCTGGGGCCCTCTGGGGCCAGCGTAGTTCACTCAGGATTACTCATTGAAGACATGTCATTTGTGTAGGAAACTCAGTGGGGACGAAGTGCAGCCTGTTATTTCCCTAGAACCCACGCCAGAGAGTTCAGAGTGCGCCCCTGCTGCACACGGCACCGAGACTTGAGAGTACACGCATGGGAAGGGCTCCTTTTATATTATTTCTTGTAGTGCGAAGGCAGCTTCAAAATGCCAGGTATCACAGTTCCCATTTTTGTTTTTAATATTTCTGTAAGGTGTATGCATGCATTTTTGTGACAGGCTTATTTCACATAGCACAATGTCCTCGAGATTCATCTCTGTAGTGTGTGGCAGGATTTCCCTTCTTTGTAAAGATGAATAATACTCCCCTGTGAGTGTGTGTGCGCGCACGCCGTATTTTACCTGTTTACCGTCAATAGACAACTGGGTTGTTCACATCTCTTGGGTATTGGGAATAATGCTGCTATGAATGTGGCTTATTTCCATTTTTAAAGAAATGGAAAGAAACATTTCAATGCAAAATCCATTAACTGTGCATCATGGAGAAGTGAGGGTTCCTGGATTAGGGTCGGGAGCACTCTGTGATGGCATGTTTTCCCCTCGAGGGCCCTTGCTCCTTTCTTGGGCTTCAGTCTCCCCCTGTGAGAGCAAAGTGGCTGGGCCAGATCTCCCCGGGCCTTCCAGCCTCCAGGTTTTCTGAACCGTGATCCATTCCCACTCCAACTTTTATGCTTCTTACTCTGGCTCTATCCCCCCTTGCCTACCCCTTTCTTTTCTCCCTGTCTCACTGAGGGGGAAGAGAGCCTTCTGGAGCCTTCTGGGCTGGTGTCTTAGTCCTGGATTTTGAGAGCCAGATGTGGGAAGGGGGAGACAGCTGGATGTAATGACATAGGCTTCAGAATTGACTCTCCCAAAGCTGGGGGGAAGTTCCCACCTGAGCCTGAATTCCCATTCTGAGCCTCAGGCAAGTCTGAGCTTTGGTGGCTGTCCGTTATCTCACAAGGCAGCTAATCAGGTGACCTCCAAATCTGAGCTGAACCGAAACTGGTGGGGCTTATCTGTTATCTCAGAGCCACATGGAGCCACAGCAATGTTAACCTCTCGGCAGGGCCCTGGGAAGGGGTTTCTTCCGGGTTTGGTTTGCACCCACCCTCCCCAACTTCCTGCAACACCCGAGGACTCCCACAGCTCCTCACCTGCTCTCCTGAGCTGTGGGTTCCGAGGTTGTCTGGAAAGCCCTCCCAGCCCTGCCTCCCACCTGCTGCTTGACCAGCTCTGGCCCTCCCCCCGTCTTCAGTTTGCACTGATCTGCCTTTCTGTAGAAGGTGCTGACCTTCCCCCACTGCCACCCCAGGCAGAAGTCATTGCTGTCTGCCCTGTGCCCCCCCAGACACACTCTGTCGAAGGAAATCGCTCTATTACAGTGGTCCACCTTCACTCCCACCCACCTTCGCCTTCATGGTTTTTGAAGGTGGGAACTGTGACCAGTCCTTCCCTGGGTTTGAGAGAAGTTGAATGGAAGAGAGAAGCAGAGAAGGAATAGTACCCAGATTTCAGAAGATGCATGCTAATTTGGTCTTGTCAATAATTTTTCATATAGAGTCATGATTTGGGGCTGTTCTCCAAATAGAATTGTTCTTAGCAAATAACCCTGTCCCAGCTGATCCACTTATTTAAATGCTTTGGCAGGATGCAGTTAATGTGTTTCCAGGAAACCGTGTTTTTCCAGATGAGGCTGGCATGGAGCACAGCAAGGGCCTAAAGACCCTCTCTACAAAGTTCATGAGGTTTGAGGAGGTTTGCGTGGGGCTGGCAGCAAGGCTGCCTGGCTTCTGATAATCTGATCCTGGCCCTGAACAAATCTTCATCCCTGCTTTGGGGCAAGACAGGTCCTGAGGAGGTAGGAGCCTCAAAGGCATCAGGGGCCAAGCAGACCTTGAGTTTCCATGTGAATGAATCACAGGCTCCGCCAAGGTGTAAACTGAGGTCTCTTGCTCCCTGGTGCTTCCTTGTACCAGCTTTGCAGGCTTCGCTTGGTGGGGAGGGGACTGGGCAGAAATGGACTGACTGAGGCTCTCTGTGTGTGGCTTAGCGTGAGGATTGCCAGTGCGTTTCCTCTGTTGCTGTCTCAGCTGGATTGGTAGTGACTGCTGAGGTGCTAAATTCAGAAGGAGGGAGTGTTGAGGTTAATTAGTAAGGCTGGCCACAGGAGGGAGAGGAGGGAGAGCAATGCACATGTGCCCCGGCACCCCTGCTTCCATTACTGACGGAACACAGGCTTTGGAGTCCTGGTGATCTGGGGATAAATTCCACTCTACTCTGCTGGGCCTCAGTTTGTTCATCTCTGAAATGGACAGGTATTACTCAGGATACAGCCTCTAAGTACTGTGGCCTAAAACAATTTGGATGTTTATTTCTCACATTCTCATGGAAGAGTCCAGCAGTTCTGAGCTGGCGAGGCAACTCCGCCCTCCTCAACACGCAGTGTGAGCAGTGCCCCCAGTGTGACTGCTGCCGTTCTGACCTCCCCCAGCCAGAAGGCCGGTGGACCCCAGTGCAGGGTGGTGTGCGTGTAGTGGTTTCAAAGGTATGGCTCCGAAGCTGCCCACATCATTTCTTGTATGCAGTGTAGGGACAGTCGTCACTTGGCCATACCCAGCTGTAAGCTTGGCTGGAAAATGTAGTCTTGAGCTAGAGAACCAGGCGTCAAGCTAAGATCCTCGAACAGAAAAAGAGAAAACGGGTGCTGAGATGAGATGACACGGAGGGTGACGCCAGCCACCTCTCACTGCTGAGGACACGTGCCCCACCTCTGGCACCTAACAGGCCTTCCCCAAGTTCATAAGATGCTTCCGTTTCTCCACACAGGAGCTGGTGAGGATCCTGCACAAGGCGCTGGAGGCTGCCCAGCAGGAGAAGAGGGTGACCAGCGCGTACCTGGCAGCAGCCGAGGACAAGGACCGGCTGGAGCTGGTGCGGCACAAAGTGCGGCAGATCGCGGAGCTGGGCCAGCGGGTGGAGGCCCTGGAGCAGGAGCGGGACAGCCTGGTGCAGACGGCGAGCCTGCGGGAGCAGGAGATGCAGGAGCTGCAGCAGCACGTGCAGCTGCTCATGGACAAGAACGAAGCCAAACAGCAGGTCATCTGCAAGCTGTCTGAGAAGGTCACCCAGGACTTCATACATCCCCCTAACAAGCCCTTCGTGCCCCCAGGTGCTGCCGATAGGGACTTCCTCAGCCAACAGGAGAAGATGGAACATCTGAAGGTAGGGACCCTCCCTCCAGGCCCAGGGCCTCTGGGGAGGGCACTGCTGCCCACTCTAAGGGCTTTCTAGACACAGCAGGGATAACCCTTAATCCTGGGATGTTCATCTCTGAAGTAGATGCTGGAGGAAGTACGCTGCACACTTCCTCACTTTTCTTAACCAGAAGACCCGGTGCAGTTTGACCTTTCCTTGGTGTCCTAGACTGAAAAGGGAAGGTATCTCTAGCTTACCAAATTAGAAAGAGCCCAAGATGGGTCAGAACTCCTGAGGGCTAGATCAGCTATACTTCTGGGGCCTGGCCTGGTCCAGTGCTTTAGGGGTCACTCTGATGCCCTGGGGAGACCCCTCATTCCAGGCAGCCCTCTGCCAGCAGTCCCGCGCATGGCACAGGGAGCTGGCCATGACCTGCTCGTAATCATGGCCCTGGGCACTGCTCCTGTCCTAAGTGCTTTACCTGCATCATTTCATTTGATCGCCGCACCAGCCCTCTGCGGCAGTCCCTTGCGTGCTCCTCACTTTATGGAGGGCAGTGCCGAGGCTGAGAAAGTGAAGATACTTGCCCAGAGTCGTGGGCTGAGGAAGGGGGGCTGGAACTGGGCTGGAGCACACACCTCTCTGACTGGTCTGTCTGCTCTGCTGCCTTCCAGCTTCTTCCACAGGAGGCAGGAGCTTTAGTTTAGGTGTGATGCCCGCCATGGCTGCAGTGCTGTCCCTGAAGGGTGGTGACAAGAACTGCCAGAACATCTGGAGACCTGAGGCTCCAGAGGCTGGTGATAGACACTGACAGTCCCTCTGTCCCTAAAGGCAGCCATAGAGCCAGGCCCCGTCCTGCCCCAGACTTTGGCACTCGCAGCCACACCCGTGTACATGTGTGTAACCATGGGAACCCCCTTTTTTAAAGATTTTATTTATTTCTTTTTAGAGAGGGGAAGGGAGGGAGAAAGAGAGGGAGAGAAACATCAATGTGTGGTTGCCTCTCCCGTGCCCCCTACTGGGGACCTGGCCTGCAACCCAGGCATGAACCCTGACCCTTTGATTTGCAGGCTGGCACTCAGTCCACTGAGCCACACCAGCCAGGGCGCCATGGGAACTCTTGTGTTGCTGTAGCAAAGAACTATGGTGGAGAAGGGGGAGGAGAGAAATCCAGAAGCTTCGGTGGCCAATGGTACAGTTGTTTGCAAGATAAGGGAAGATGAGAGACACCCAGAGGCCTTTCCCCTCTTTCAGCATGAAAACCATATAACCAGTCTTTCTGAGTCTTCTTCCTTAAAGTCAGATTTTTTTAAAATTCAAAATGAAAACAAAATCCTCTCAAATGCAGATGCAGCTAGGTTGGTAGAAAGCTCTCAGCCCTTCACACTGCAGCGAACATGGCTTCCAGCAGATTGCTTTCCTGCCAGCTGTGCCCGTCATGCTGGAATCCGCTGTGAGCCAGGACTCACCTAGGAGACTGAGGCGCCGTGCCCCTGAATTTGCATGTGCAGGAATTAGCGAGCCCACCTGTGAGGAAACTCTGGTTCTAATTCATATCAATCGTACTTAACATTTGTAGCTGATCCTCAGAGGCCAGCATTTAGTGCTAGAAAGAGTTGCATGTACTAGAGTTCTTTAGTTGTTAGCCTTCAGGTGACTGATCTAGAAGAAAATTGAAGGCCCATCAGGAATCCATTGTCTGTGTTTTGGGACATAGTGTGTTCCCATTTCCTGCTTGCCCTGTGGTCGAGAACAGCTGTCTTTGAGAACGTGTGTCGTGGTTGTTGAAGCTATGAGCCTGAGACTGGAATCACGGACCTTAAGCATCAGAGCTGGAAAGACTCAAAGACCTCGTCTGTCCTCCTGCCATCCACCCCCCCCCACCCCCCGCCCCCCCCATTTTCTGGCAGGAACCGCCAAGCCCTGGTGAGGTGAAGGGACTGGCCCGGGTCACAACTAGACCCCAGGTCCCCACACCCACTCTACTGCCTTCCCCACTAGCACATGGGCTGGTCCACACAGCGTTCCCCAAAGAAGTTTCCCAGGTTCTTGGTTCCTCTGGAGGCAGGCAGGCAGGCTCCTTCCTCCTGTCTGTCCCCTTTCTTCTGTTGTATTCTCCTACTTTGCTTCACTGGTGACTGTCATGTGGCTTTTCTCTCCTCTGAGATTCTCTTTTTCCTCCTTACTGTTCTGAGCCAAGGAGAACACTCAAGGTAGGGCGATGAGCCGAATAGGAAGGTGCTGCCCAGATGCCACCCCACCCCTACTCAACAGCTGCTCTGGGGTGCTCAGTCCTGCCCTCCCTCTCTGCCCTGTGCAGCACGTCCAAAGCCTGGGCCGGGGGGCAGGAAAGAGGGACAGAAACAGGAGGCAGGACCAGGTGGTGGTGCAAAGCACGCTCCAGCAGTGGACACCCATGCCTCTCGCCCAGAGATGGTGCTGGGTTCCTACAGTGCACGGAGCACACGTGGGTTTGTTCTGCCTCTCTCCATACCAGCTGAGTGACTGAGGGGAACTTACCTTCTCTGTGTGGGTTTCCTCGTCTGTAAAGAGAAAATGACAGCACCTTAATATTTCGCCCAAAGCGCTGTGGTCGAGATGAAGTCACGTACAGTAGCGAATGTGGGGGAAATGGGCCTGGTGCATAGTAGGGACTCAGGCAGCTGGTCACTCCTCTCCCTTGCCCGGAGCTCATTCATTCTCCTGGACATTTGGGAAGTGTCCACAGTAGCAGCAGTCAGAGGTGGCAGAGCTCCGCGGGGGAGATGACACTTGCCACGTGCTGGCCACCGCTCTGAGCCTTCTGCACATGTTGAGCAGTCAGTGCTCCCCTGGCAACCCCTGAGGCGGTTATTATCTCAGTTTTCCAGGTGAGGATGTAAGGCACTGAGAGGGGGAGTCCCGGGGCTCAGTGCCGAAGGTGAGATTGATCTCCCGGCAGCACGGCCCTGGAGTCCCTGCCCTGACCGCCAGGCGGCGCTGGGCTCGGGCCAGCCAGCATGCTGTTTTTACACCACCAGTTAGACAGGTCAGACAAGCCTGGGGGCATTCTGCCAGAAGATGCCAAGGACAGCCTTGAAGGGAGGGACTAGACTTCTGATGTCAGGGGGATTCCAGGGGAGGGAGACTAGAGAGTGGCTGTGGGCAGTGAGCACAATGGTCAGCCCTTGGCTGTGGAGTCAGACGGCCCGGGGCCCAGTCACACCCTGCCTTGCTCCAGCTGTGGGGTCTCAGGCAACCTACTCTGCCTCTCCGGGCCTCGGAGACCTCGCCTGTGTTACTTTCTGAGCTGCTGGGAGGATTCTGTGAAGTACTGTGCTCATGGGAGCGTGCAGATGGGAGGCAGGTGACAGCACGGGGGCCTGCACAGCCTCTGTGCTCACGAGTTCTCTAAATTTCCAGACACGAAAGTGTGAGACTGTCGTGGGAGCGAGGACTGGTCCTGGAAATTCCGATGCTCGCAGGAGGCTGGTCCTTGTGCTGTGGACATGAGGTTTCCCGCCAGTCTCACTACCCTGCACCACACCCGGATAATATAAGGGGGCGGGGGTCCTGAAGGGTAGACCCTTGCCCAGAAGAGCAGCTGACAGCCCAGCAGCATTTCCAAGAAAAAGAGTCTAGATGTTGATCTAGGGCAGAGATGCAGTGGGAGGGTAAGAGGAAGGCCGGGCTGAGGGGTTGACCAGCAGGAGAGAGCAGAGAGCAAGTTCAGCCTGAGGACAGCCTTGTAGCCTGGGCAGTGAACTGGGGAGATGAAAGCAGGGGGCACCCGGGGTTGGGGACATCACCGAGAGCCCCAACAGAGCAATGAGAGGCCATGTGACAAAGTCAGCCCAGCGCATTTATCTCCAGCTCGGAGCCCTGGGAACGCGTGGCACTCCCACCGTGTCAGCTGTCTCGGAAGAAGGCAGCAGACCCTGGACATGAATTAGAGCTTCTGGGCTGGGCAGGTTCTTGGCCAGAAGGCAGACCCACCCAGGACGGTGAGTCTCGCCTATGCGCTGTGCACAGTGGGCCCTTCCCTGGCAGTGAAACACCACAGGCTAGGTGTGACGTTGTTCTCCATTCTAGACAAGTCAGTGCCCATCCAAAGTAATGTCTGTACCAGTGCCTCACACTCACCTCCAGCCCAGTCCATTTTCATGGGTGGGAGAGAAAGGGGTTGCGTTTCAGCTGGTAAATACCCTGGAATTGCTGGGTGTGGCTATGAGTGTGGGTTCCCCATTGCTTCTGCGGTGTCCCTCCCAGCAGGATGAAGACTGAAAGCCATTGCTGGGACTGCCTCTTTCCGAGGCCCAGACTTCTGCTCGAACCTCCCCAGTGCTTGGCGGGCTTCTCCTCGCTTACCCCAGCCACTGGGTCTTATTCCCTCCACTGGGCAGTCTGCAAAAGAAAGACCCAAGGCTCAGAGAGGTGCATCACAGCCTTACTCACAGTCAAAAACAAACTGACCACCCAGGGCTCAAGTTAAAAAACAACAAGAGAAGGATTATAACTAAGTTACAAATTCATCCAATAAAACAGACATCTGACTTTAAAAACATAGAAAAACAACATAGAAAAGTATTTACCAAGGACACTAAGGAAAAAAAATTTCTACCCCAAATTCTTTTAGTACCATCACGAATATATGACAAAATATTTTAAAGGCAAACATTGCTTGAGTGTTTGTGATGTTTTGGTCCCTGTACCCAGTGTTATGACAGATGTTACTTCACTCCATCCCTGCACGGCCCAGGGGGGTAGCCGCTATCTGTTCCTTTTACAGATGGGGAGCCAGCGAGTCGGGCAGTGCAGTGGGGGTCTCCCGGCCGGGAAGTCAGGGCCTGAACTCCAGGCCTAGCGCTCTTTCCACCATTTAATTCTGGGATCAAGATGAGAGAAAGGGGGCTGTTAGTAATTTTTTTTTCTTTCAGACTTCCTCTTCTCTTTGTATGATGGGAAATTTCTAAAGAAAGGAAGTGTTGGCAGCTCATTGGAGGGTGAGAACCCGGGAGGTGTATATGGTGCGAGTCCTCAACTGCCTTGCTCTCTTCTCCAGGACGACATGGAAGCGTACCGGACCCAGAACCGCTTTCTCAATTCTGAGATCCACCAGGTCACAAAGATCTGGAGAAAGGTGGCTGAGAAGGAGCGGGCCCTCCTGATGAAGGTGAGAGGCGGGACCCCCATTCTGGCCACCTCCGTTCCTGCCACCCTTTCATTCTCCTCACCATCTCACGCTTGTCTCCCTCTCCTCATTACCTTTCTACCCTCCCTCTGGGCTGTGCCCTTCACGAGCTTTCTTCCAGATATCAGGTGTCTGCTCCAATAGCTGCTCTGATCCCAGAGGTGCAGAGAGGAAAGGCAGGCTCTCATTGCTGTTGTACTTTATTTCAAGCCCCTCCTGGAGAAAGCCACTTCCAGGGTCTTTAAAGAGCTGGCACACTTTATTCCACCTTTATTTTTTCTTTTTTCCTTTCGGAAGCCAAATATTAAAGGCTGAACATTAAAAAACCACTGCATATATGAGAAAACGTAGACGGTGACCATGGGTGCTCAGAGAGAGGCCCCGAAAAACCTGGGGAGACCTTCAGTTGACACTCAGGCTGATGCTTGGCACACAGTCAGCCCACAACAATTAAAGAAAGGAAAACAATTTTAAAAAAACAAACAGCAAACCCTATGAAAAAGGGAGAATCTGATTTGCAGATTTACCACATTATTCCATTCAAATGTCCAGTTTTCAACAAAATATCACAAGGTATACAAAAAACAGGAAAAATACGGCCCATTCAAAGGAAAAAAAAATCAACAAAAACTGTCCCTGAAAAAGACCTGATGGCAGATTTACTGGACAAACACTTTAATCCAGTTTTCTTAAAGATCTCAGAGAACTAAAGGAAGATGTGTGGAATCAAGAAAGCAATGTAGGAACAAAATGGAATCTTAATATAGAGAAACCCTAAAAAGAAACCAAAAGGAATCCTGGAGCTGAAAAGTAGGGTGGCTGAAATGAAAGATTCACTAGACAGACCCCAAAGGTGATTTGAGCAGGCGGAAAGAATCAGCGAAGATGAAGACAGGGCAATGGAGATTATTGATTCTGCGAAACAAGAAAAGATTGGAAAGAAATAAACACAAAGTGGACCAACAATGCCTATTACATGATGGCAATCCCAGAAGGAGAAGAGAGAGACAAAGGGCCAGAGAGAATGTTGGAGGAAGTAGTGGCTGAAAACGTCTTCTGTTTGATGAGAGACGTGAATATAAACAGCAAGTTTAATATAAACGGAAAGAGACCCACACCGATTATCATCAAACTTTCTAACGCCAAAGACAAAGAGGCATCTTGAAAACAGAGAGAAGTGACTCGTCACATACAAGGGATCCTCAATAAAATTATGAGATTTCTCATCAGACACTTTGGAAACCAGAAGACAGTGACCTAAACTATTCAAAGTGCTAAAAGCCATCCTCCAAGAATCCATATTTGGCAAAACTTTCCTTCAAAAGTGAGAGAGGAATCAAGACATCGTCAGGTAGACAGAACCTGAGGGAGCTCATCACCACCGACCCTGCTGTACGGCAAATGCCTGGGGCATCCGACGGAGGTAAAGGGAAGAATGCGAGGTAGTGACTCACAGGTGTGTGAGGAAGTACAGGTCCCAGTAAGGTATGTGCATAGGCAATTATAACAGCTAGTAGTATTGTAAAAATTGCTGATATCCCCACTTTTTGTTTTCTATACAATTTAAGAGACTATATTTTTCAAAAGATTTTATTTATTTATTTTTTTAGAGGGGAAGTGAGGGAGAAAGAGAGAGAAACATCGATGTGTGAGAGAAACATCAATCCGTTGCTTCTCACACACGCCCCAACCAGGGATGGGCCCGCAACCCAGGCACGTGCCCTGACTGGGAATCGAACCGCCGACCTTTCATTCTGTGGGATGGCACCCAAGCCACTGAGCCACACCAGTCAGGGCGAGACTACATTAAAAAACAATTATTAGTCTAAAAGCTAGTAGTATTACTGGTTTTTAAATCCACATTTTGTTTTCTACATAATTTCAGAGACTAATGCGTTTAAAAGAATTATTTATGTTTCGGGGCACACAATGTATAAAGATATACTTTTGTGAAATCAGCAACCATACGGGTAGTAATAGAACTATGAAGTGCAGAGTTGTGTGTGTTAATAAAGTTAAGCTGGTATAAATTTAAATTCGAATGCTGTAACTTAGGGTTTTAAATGTAATCCCTGTGGTAACCACAAAGAAAACAGCTATAGAATACACACAAAAGGAAATGAGAAAGAAATTTAAACACTTCACTCCCCAAAATTAACACAAAAATGACAGTAATGCAGGAAATGGGGGGCAAAAAAGTTATACACAAAAAGAAAACAAACAGCAAAAGGAGGGACAGAAGTCCCTCCTTATCAATAATTACCTTAAACATAAATGGACTATACTCTCCAATCAAAAGGCAGATTGGCAGACTGAATAGAAACACAGGATCGAACTGTATGTTGTCTACAAGAGACTCACTTTGTATCCGAAGACAAATCGGCCGAAAGAGAGCGGGGTGGCTATACTAATACCAGACAGAAGAGACTTTCAATTCTAAAATAGTTACAAGACTCAAAGCAAGACGTTGCCCATTAATAAAAACTTCAGTACAGTGGGGAGACACAATAGTTGTAATCATTCACACACCTAATAACAGGCCAGCGAAATCCACGACGCGAAACTGACAGAGTGGGAGGGAGTCACGGGCAGATCCCGACAACGACTGGAGACTTCACCATCCCACGGACCACTGGGGAGGACAACCAGAGAGAAGATGAGCAAGGAACTGGAGGGCGTGAACAGTGCACCCACCAGCGAGGTCCAACAGACACATAGAGGTCACCCTGCCTAACGGCCTCGAGCACGTTCGCCTCCAGTGCGCACACAGCACTTTCCAGGACAGACCAGGTGGTAAGCCACAAATTGGGTCTCAACAGCTTCAAAAAGACAGATGTCATATAAAATATGTTTTCCAGCCACAGTGGGATGAAGTTAGAGATTAGTAACAGAAGTGAAACTAGAAAATTCACGCATCTGTGGAAATTAAACAACATATTCTTAAACAGTGAATCCAAGAAGAGATCACGAGGGAAATCACATAAAGACGAATGAAGAGGAAGACATCATAGACCGAAACTTGGGAGGCGCAGGGAAAGCCTTGCAAAGGAGGAAATTTCTAGCTGTAAGTGCTTTTTAAAAAATAAAAAAGAGCTCAAATTAACAACCTAACTTTACAACTTAAGGAACTAGAAAACGAGCCAAATCCAGGGTAACAGCAGGAGGCAAAGGTTAGAGCAAGGATAAATGAAAGAGAGAACAATACAGAAAATCAATGAAGCAAGTTAACTTTTTTGAAAAGATCAACAAATTTGCAAACCTTTAGCTACAGAGACTAAGAAAAAGAGAGAGAATGCTCAAATTAAAACCAGAAATGAAAGTGGTGACGTTATTACTGATTCTGCAAAAATAAAAAGGATTATAAGAGAGTACTATAAACAGTTGTAGACCAACAGAATGGATATGCTAGACGAAATGGACAAATTCCTAGAAACACAAAGCCTACCAAGACTGAATGACAGAGAAACAGAACATCTGAATAGACCTGTAACTAGCCAGGGGATGGACGCGGTAATCAGAAATCTCCCCACAGAGAAAGGCTTCACCACCAAACACTTGAAGAACCAGCACCAATCCTTTTGACTCTTCAAGAAAGGTTCAGACTAGTGAGGGAGCTGGCCACAATCAAGGTGCAGTGGGGCACACAGGATTCTTTGGGGCCTAAAGGGAGGAAAAGTCAGAGAAGGCTTCCTGGTGGAGGTGTCTTCTGAGCTGAGTCCTAAAAGTGAGTTACTGTTGCCCAGACAGAGTGGAGAAAAGCCTTCTAAGAAGAGAGGCAGTCAAGACCTGGGGGCTGAGGCAGGGAGAGGAGTGGGGGTGAGACGTGAGGCTGGAGAGCACGGACTTGGGAGCACATCTGAGGAATGTGGGAGCTGTCGAGGGGTTTTGAGTGGGGAGGGTCTTGGTCAGACTTCTGTTTTGAGAGAACTGTGGGTGCTCAGTGGACTTGATGAGGTGGTCCTGGAGGCAAGGAGACTTGGGAATCTATAGCAGAGTCCCTGAAAAGGCTGGTGGTGGGAGGGGGTGCTCAGGAAGCAGCCCCAAAGGTGGAGGGAAGCCAAGGTGGGGGCCAGCTGAAACAGGTAGAACAGGCTGGCAGGATGGCTTGGCGTCGATGCTCAGCAAATGTTTGGAGATGGTGGCCCAGAGGCAGGGGTGCCACAGAATGACAGCCTTGCCCAGGAGGCTGCCACTCTGCCCCTCAGGATGAAGCATTGCCCAGAAGCCACGGCCCAGAGACCACAGCGGTGCTGTAGGGCACACCTCTCCCATCTCCATCTCACAGAGGAGAAAAACACGGCTCAGGGAGGTTACCTGACTCGGCTGGCACTGCCCAGCTTGTATAAATAGAAACGTGGAGTTCAAGGCAAAGGGAGGGTATGCAGTGTGTGTCCCATGAGGTGGGAGAGAGACAGCGTGTTGAAGGATCAGAAATAGCCCATGTGGTAGCAGCGGAAGGCACAAGGGCAGTGTCCAGAGCTCTATGTCCATCCCTGGGCACAGAAACCGCCTGCTCAGTCATACCGCCTGCAGAGAGCTTCCTCTGGGCCTAGGGCCCTGGGAAGGGCTTTATACACATCAGCGCCTCCAAGCCTCTCCAGAATTCAGAGGCAGACTGTGTAGTCTTCGTTGTCCAGATGGCACAGAGAAGTTAAGGACCTTCGTCACCCAGCCAGCAGTGGCCAAACCAGGATAGGACTGCAGGCCATTCAAGAGCCTGTGCTCTCTATGCCCACCCCTCCCTCCTCTTCTGAATCCACTCCAGCCCTGGGCCTGGTTCTTGCTCTCCTGGTGTCCTTTCTGCCTTGTTGTAAACCCTTGGAACTGGAGCCCTTCTCCTTTCCCTGATGTGCAGGGCTGGAGTGGGGAGGGGATGGGAGACAGAGCTGGGAGAAGGGTGTGCTTCCTAAAGCTGCTCAGGCCTCAGGTTTCAGGGGCAGCCCCAGCCCAACCAAGTGGCCTGACCAGCGCCCCCCTCTCCCCGGCAGTGTGCCTACCTCCAGGCCAGGAACTGCCAGGTGGAGAGCAAGTACCTGGCCGGGCTGCGGAGGCTGCAGGAGGCCGTGGGCAGCGAGGCTAGCGAGTGCGCTGAGCTGCTCAGGCAGCTCATCCAGGAGGCGCTGCAGTGGGAAGCCAGTGAGGCCTCTGCTGACACCGTGGAGCTGAGCCCCATTAGGTGAGCCCCATGGTGGCCGGGGCAGGGTGGGCTCCGCGCGACCTGGGGTTCCCAGCTGCCCTGCTGACTGTGTGAGCACTGCACACTTCTTTCCTCCTTGTGCTCTCAGATAAACGAGCATGTGGTTGGGGCGGGCCCCATTTTACAGCTGAGGCAGGTCAGGCTCAGAGGAGGCAGCCCCTTGCCTGAGGCCACACAGCACATCAGTGCGCCCGACCTGGGTCTGCGTCCCCAGGCTGCCTCCCAGAGGTGTTTGTCAGAAAGACAGGGAGAGGAGACAGCCAGTGGCCTCCCCTGAGCCAGGCCCTTGCTGAGCACAGTGGACAAGGACAGTTAAGTAATGACAGAAGGGGCTGCAGCTGGAGTCCAGGGCCCTGGCAGGCTGGGTGGCGCAGTGGCAGGAGCCCAGGCTCTGGAGCCAGACTTGGGTCGCTCACTGTGTGACCCTGGACAAGTCACATGAAAACTCTCAGAGCCACCTTTGCAGCTTCCATAAGATGTGTGTAAGGTCTCTACTTTGCAAGGTTACTAGGATTCAATGACGTAGCACATGCAGAGCACACGTAGGGGCACATCACAGTTGAATGAATGAGAGGCCGTCAGGAATGGATCCCCAGCTCTCCCATCTGTCACCGATGCTGTCTGCACCCCACCCATTTTGGGCTTCCTGGCTGTGGAAGTGGGGTTTTCTGCTGATAGTGCAAGACTGCTTGGGCCCAAGGCACATGGAGGCATAAGAGGATCCTTCATATTTGCACAGAGTGAACGAGTGAATGTCTCTTGAGCACTTACTGTGTGTCAGGCATTGTTTAGGCCCCTAGCTGTTTATAACAGGACTTCAGTGGGTCTTCACGAGGCAGAGCCGGAATTTCTCTACCCATTGTGCAGATGAGCAAACCGAAGTTCAGAGAACTGAGTGACCTGTCCAGAGCCGCATGGCTAACCCACAGTGAAGCCAAGGCAGGAACCTTGCCCAGGGTGCACCCCCTCCCCACTGCCCCTTATCTGGTGTTATTAAGGTGTTGCTAACACGGGCTTTTGCTGGCAGCGAGTATGATGAGTATGGCTTCCTGACGGTGCCCAACTACGAGGTGGAAGACCTGAAGCTGCTGGCCAAGATCCAGGCACTGGAGGTGCGCTCCCACCACCTGCTGGCCCACGAGGCTCTGGAGCGACCCCTTCGAGAGCGCTGGGCTGCACTGGGTGAGCTTGCACCCTCTGTGGAGCTCAAGCAGCTGCTGCGCATGGGCGTGTCCCAAGAGCACCGGCCTCGTGTGTGGAAGTGGCTGGTCCACCACCGCCTCCAGCACCTGCAGGTCCCCGGCCGCTACCAGGAACTGCTGAGCCGGGGCCAGACCTGCAAGCACCCTGCTGCCCGCCAGATCGAGCTGGACCTGAACCGAACCTTCCCCAACAACAAGCACTTCACCTGCCCCACCTCCAGCTTTCCAGACAAGCTCCGCCGGGTGCTGTTGGCCTTTTCCTGGCAGAACCCCTCCATCGGCTACTGCCAGGGCCTGAACAGGTAGGTGAGGACACAGCCTTTATCCTTCCAGGCAGCCGTTTCTTTGGAGCCTCTCAAGAACCTGGAGAGGTGAGTCCAGGAGGCCTGATGCGACCCCACTGTGGATGGGGACAAACAGGTGAAAGGACATGTTGAGGACAGAGGTGGGTCCGAACTCAGGGCTCCTCGTCTCAGTCTCTGTCCTTCCGTTTGTGCTCAGGTTGGTGCCACTCCAAAGAAAACCTGGTGAGCGGTCCCTGGAGTTGTGTAGGGTACAGCCCAGCTCACAACCCGAACAACTGTCTGGGTCAGGGATCATTTGCTTTAAATGAAACCCCTCAGTGGAGCCGAAGACAAAGAGAATGTAAATGTTGCAAGGGAAGCTCGCCCAAGCCAGGAAAAGAAAATAGAGCTAGAGACCACATGGTCATGGGAAGCTGAGGCAACGGCACAGCCCTGGGGCCCCCTGCACTCCATTTCCGAGGGTGGAGGTCCTGGAGGCCGTGCAGCTCTGAGATGGCATTGCTCCGCTGCCCTCGGTGGGGCTGCCTGGTTTGCAGCCTCTCATTCCGCCTCTGCCTCTTTCTCTCTCAGCAGACCAGCCTCTCTGTCCATTGCTCCTTGGACATTTAGGGCCCATGGAGGCTGTCAGAATGGGGACCTCGGCCCCTGAGGCTGGAGCCTTTCAGCAGGTCTTCCCTTTTGTCGATGACCTCATGTCCCAGGTCTAAATTCCTAAGGAAGGAATCTGACTGGCCCAGCCTGGATTAATTTCGCCTTCTAGTCCATCAGCAGGACAGGACAGGGGTGGGCAGACCTGGGAGGGCTGCCCCCTCCAGCGCAGTGCTGTGGGGGCCTCTCAGGGTGCCCCCAGTCATCTCAGTGGGGGCAGCACGATCTCAGATACTCCCCAAAGCAAGTTTTGACTCAGTTTAGACATACATATGCTCGAGCGAAATCTACATGAGTCATTCTGCTCGTTTTCCGGAATAGACGGTGTGTGACATTGATTCAGCACAGCATAACCATTCACCCTCTCCCTGCTCACACTGGAATAGCCCCAAGGGAGATATTTTTGATACTTTATTTCCATCTAACTTGGGTAAAATGGAGCATATACTTGTGCAGCTACTGGGAATCCTGAGTTACACCCCAGAATAGTTCATCTGTGCTGAAGAGGGGGGGGCAGTTCCCATACCAGAAGGGTCTGAAGATAACCCTCTGAAGGAAGGAGGCAGGGAGGGGTACATGGGAGGAACCGAGACCGAGAGAGGTGATAACCACGGGGTATTTCTTTACTTCTTTCTCTCAATGTTTTCTTTTTTTACTGGTTATTGGTATTTAGTAAAATATTCATGTTGCTGCTTTAAATAGAAAGTTATTTGTAATAGAACCTCTTCAAAAGTAGAGGGTGCTGCTTACTCTTTCAAAGGCCCTTAAACCTACGCCTGCAGGCCCCTCTCACTTGTTGAGTGCCGCCATCTAGTGGTAGCCACAGGACCTGCATGTGTTGTGCCTGGAGGGCAGACTGCTTACGAACCCTTCCCCTTCAGAGAGCGATGGATAACGTGGTCATGATCTAGAGCTAAGTTAGAGCAAACGTTTTAAAGCCGTTTCCCTTTAAAAGAGGAATGTTGTAAAAGTTGTTTTTCGCCCACTGCCAGTCCCTCCTCTGCAGACCCACTGCACCTTAAATGCCTTTGGGCGGAGTCTGGCTGCAGCCCTGAGCAGCTTATAGGCCGTGGTTGGTGCCAGCAGCCTCTCCTCATTGGCCTTTCATGTGCAGAGACCCGGGCCGATGCTGGCAGCTAGCCCCTGGACTGAGCACAGCCTGAGGCTCTAGCAGAATGGGGTGAGCTGGGGAGAGCAGCAGGGTGGACTTTGGGAGTCCTGGGTTCTATTTCCACTCTGCTACCAACTGACTGAGTGACCTTGAGCAAGTCACTTTCGCTTTCAGGGCCTCGGCCTTACCGTGTCTGCAGTGACTCTGTCTAGACCAGCAGGATGCAGCTGCCTTGCCTTGTGACAGGCTCTGAGTCAGCCCAGACGCAGTGGAAAGAGTGCCATGATCAATTAGTGGTGTCTGCCCTGAGCATAGTCAGAGTGGCAGCCAGTGTTGCATGCATTTGCTATCCTTGAACTTGATGACCTCTGAACTGTGGGGCTGCACCCCCCCACCCTTCCCCAGCTCCAAGAGGGCGGAGCTTGCTATTTCCAAGGAGACCTGTGACTATTCTCTATCCACTCAGCTCTACTCATGAGGGCTTGTACAAATATTTTAGCCAAAATGGAGAGAAATTCCATTTCAACCTGTTGGGGAGATAAAAGGGATTTTTTTCTTTTAAGAATTGACTCGGTTTCTCTGAAAAAACATGAACCTGGGACGAGGTTGGAGGTCACAAATCCAATCCAGTAAAAGCTCAGAGAAGCATAAACATCTGGACAATGAAATGCGCTCTGCATGCCCGTCCTGAGTGTGAGCCTTCCCGGCGCTGCAGCGTGGGAGCTCCTGAGGGTGTCCAGTGGGTGCGCTGTAGAAAGGGGGCTCCACCACCCCGCCTGACAGCCCTGGGTAGAAGGTCTTTTCCCTGTAGTTCTCAGATGCTGTGCGGGGCCCCGTGCCTCATTGGCCTCTGAAAGGGAGCTGGGATGTACAGCATCCCTGAACACCTGTCTGTGGGACCTGTGTTCGCCTAGCTTCATGGCAGATGAATACATTTGGGAAAGTGTGTTCTTGAATTGCTCCCGGGAAAGACCCGTCGGGAAAGATGGAGCAGTAGAGAAAATAGTGCTTCCTTCAGGCAGACTTCCCACATGGCACTGTGGGTTCTTCTTTCACACCCTTGATCTCATTAGAGCCCACGATAACTGTAGCAGGGGGAAGCAAGGGAGGAAAAGAACTCCATGCACCAAGCACCTGGAGTGTGCCTGACAGGGGGCATCTTCTCACTCCGACGCCTCACGGTCCTGGCAGGTCGATATTAGCCCCACTTCACAGGCGGCAGTCTCAGAGAGGTTAGCACCTCACAGGGGTCTCAAAGCCTGTGGATAGTAAGATAGGATAGTTAATGTTTATAAAGCACGCACCACATGTCAAGCACTGTATGCATTTAACATGTATTAGCTGTGTTTATCCTCATAAGAGTCCTGTGATTATTAGGAGGATGCCGAAGCCCAGAGAAGTTAAGTAACTTGTCTAGGGTCACCCAGCAAGGAAGTAGCAGGACCAAGATTCGCACCTGGGCAATGGGACTTTGCTGCTGCTCTAAGATGATCCTCATTGCTCTGGAAACCCTCAGTGTAGTCCTCCCAAAAAGCATGTTTGTGTCACCCCAGGTGCCAACACCAGCTGGTTAGGGAGTCAGGGGAGCAGGCAGGACTGCTCCTGGGACCCAGGAAGCCACGTCTGTCACGCACTGCCTGGCCGTGACTTCTGCTCCAGGCAGAAGTTGCTCCAGGCCTCCTTCCTTCCCACGCAGGCTGGCAGCCATCGCTCTGCTGGTCCTGGACGAAGAGGAGAGTGCCTTCTGGTGCCTGGTGGCCATTGTGGAGACCATCATGCCAGCTGATTACTACAGCAAGACGCTGACAGCGTCCCAGGTGAGCAGGGCCAGGAGGGGACTCAGTGGTTACACAGGTGAGCCCCTGAGTTGTTCCCACAGGCCGACAAATCTCAGAAAAGTCAGGAATCTCTCAGAATGGGCCAGTCGCCTCTCACTGGGATGGCTGGGAAGTTCCAGTGCACTGATGGCCTTTAGAATTTTAGGGACCCCGCCCACACAATATACTGTTATTTTTCTAGGGGTGACCTTATGTCATTAGAAACTGTTGGTTTCCTGGGGAGGGGAGAAGAAAATCTAGCGTCACTTGCTGTTTGCCAGGAAAGGATTTCAAAGTAGAGGTCAGGCCGGGTGGAAGATGGGACTGGGAGGGTGGACGTGGTGACGGTGCCTCACACACGCTCTTCACCTGCGGTGAAGCGCAGCGGCCCCCAGCGTCTCAGGGCCTCCTCCAGTGCTGGCCGAGTCCCAGCCAGGCCTGCAGGCCAGGGAGCTGAGTGGGGCCTGCCCCTCCAGTACTCACCTGTTGGCCTGAGTTTGTTGAGTGGTATAAATGAAAACCCATTCCAGACCTCCCATCTCCCCTCACCCACCCCTCCCGCCTCTCCCACCTCTCCCTTTGTCCTCTTCTTGCTGTGTCCACACCATCTGCTTTAGGAAGAGAGGCCGCCTCGAGGGCACTTAGTCACTTCCTAGCCCCAAACCTACCAAGTCATTACCTGCCCACCCATCCCGTTCTGCTTTCCTGCTGTGGTCGCGCATCGCCGATCCCTCTTTCCGGGACATCCACCTGGGTGGGAAGCTCAGGAGAGCATGGGCACTCAGGTGTGGAGTAGGAAGGTCAGGGCTGGAGATCAAGAGCTGGGGTCATGGGGAAACAGGCGGGGAATCAGGTAAGGAGATAGATGTCTGGCTGCCTGGAAGGGACCCAGCCTCTCTAAGAGCAGCTTAAGGGGGAATCTCGTCAGGGACAGACAAAGCTGAAGGCCCCTTCTAGCCCCCTGCTCTGCCGTCCTGGCACGGGGCTTTCACTCTCCGGCTCATCACCTTGTGGTCACAGGACGGCTGCACCACCTCCGGCACTGCAGCCTTGGCCCAGGCAGGAAGGAGCAGAGGGTGAAAGGCAGGAGCCGGCGCCTTTCAAACAGCTCCCCCGCCCCACCCCCCCATCAGCTCCCGTTTACACCTCCCGAGTACAGCTGTATCACCTGATGCCTCTGGTTGCAAGGCAGGCTGGGAAGTGTTCCATATTTTATTCTCACACTTTAACGTCCCTAACGTTGTGTGTTGTATAATCAATATGTGATGGTGGGTTGTTTTTGTTGTCAGTTTTTAGAAAATTTCATTTTTAGAAAACTTCGAATGTCCAAAAAAATTGAGAAAACAGTGTGCGAACCTCTGTGTACCCATCACCTAGGTCAATAATATCAACACTGGGAGGCCAGTGCTGTTCCATCTGAGCCTCCACCCGCCCCTCCTACTTTGATGATCTTGAAGTAAACCTCAGACCTTGCATCGGTTCAACCATAAGCCCTTTGGAAGGTGCAGTGGCATCTTAGAGGGCGTGCACTACCCTAGGTTTTGAACTGGACACTAGGCCTGCACAGCAGGCCTGGGCTCCTGGGAGAGGAAGGAAGAAAAGGGAGGTGCAGCCGGCACCTGGAAGATGACTCGGGCGGAAGGGGAGGGCTAGGAAACCGGCAGTTACAGGGAACGAGCAACAGGAGCGTTGGCAGGGCCGGTCCTGGAGGTGGGGGGCCGACCACTGAAGAACCATGTCTCAGAGCCAGCAAAGGAGCCAGTGCCGGAGTAACCCACAGGGTCAAGTAAAACGAAGATAGAGGCGTGACAGCGACCACACAGAGAGGTCACTGGCGCCCGCCGCCCTTTAGGAGGATTCCTTGATGTTCAGGGTAGTGGGACAGTGTGACTCCTCCTGACACCTGCCCCCAGGGTCCCCCCAAACATGCACAGAGCATCCTGCGCATCGCACCCAAAGTGGGTGTAGAGGAGCCGCCGTAGTGTCAGCTGGCCCAAGCCTGAGCTCCTGCTTGGCTTGAGGCTCAGAGGGGCAAAGGGGCCAAAGCTCCACCGGCCACAACCTTAACAGCACACAGAGACCTCTGTGCCAAAGCTCGGCACGGGCCTGGGAGCAGCAGAGGGTGGGCTGCTGCACCCTCTCCCCACCAGGCTGGCTCTGTGCTCCTGGGCAAGGCAGGACCTAAGCTGAGGCTCCAGAACTGTGTGTGGCTGGGTAGCAGGGGCAGGGAGGGAGGGAGGTGGCCCTTCCCTCAGGCAGCAGCTGACGGGCCATGTCACCGGCCTCCAGGTGGACCAGCGGGTGCTCCAGGACCTCCTCTCGGAGAAGTTGCCCAGGCTGATGTCCCACCTGGGGCAGCACCGCGTGGACCTCTCCTTCATCACCTTAAACTGGTTCCTCGTGGTCTTTGCTGACAGTCTCATTAGCAGTATCCTGCTCCAGGTGTGGGACGCCTTCCTCTATGAGGGCACCAAGGTAGGGCACTGCCGGGGATGGGCAAGAGGGTCCTGGGCAAGACCCTTTACCCTCTGGGCCTCAATTCTGCCCCTGGAAAGTGGGAGGGCGGTGACATCTGTGAGGGCTGTTGAGGACATCTGCTGGGAGCATGGCTTTGCAAACTGAAGCGATTTGCACATGCCTGAGGAGGTGGTGTGGCCTCCAGCAGTGCTCCCTGAAGTCGAGGTGGGGGGGGGGGGGGGGGGGGG